>CM077447.1:29381404-29578624 GCA_039654765.1 Mylopharyngodon piceus
TAAAACAACAAGAGAGAAAGCTACTCCAACAACCTAGCTAAGGTTCCTCCACCTAAACTAACTCAAGTCGATCATGTAAAAGAGGGGTAAAAAAAAAAGAAAGAAAAGTGATGAATTACATATTTTGACAGACATACAAAATAATGTCTTTTACAAATAACATTAAAACATTAATAGAGAAAACCAACAATAAAAATTTTATTTCACACATCTCATATCCAGAGATCTCCTCCCATGCTATAATGTAATTTCCATTCAGTTGTTTTCCTCTATTGCTCTTAGAAATAAAGAATGTAGCTGGAGCATCAATCAGGACAGAGGAAATGCTATCAGTCAGATGTGAGCTGTTCCTTTCTCTGAAAGCCACTCTATAGAGAACATGCAAAGGATTCTCAAGCTGCCATCATTCATGTTGTGGAGAACTCAGCCTGGAACATCAGGAGCAGAGAGGTGAAAAGATGTAGCCGTAAAGAGGGAAGCTTATTCTGTAGATCGACAAAACATGCACTGAAAGCAGTCATCATAACAAAACATTTATGCAAGTTTAAGCCAAGCACGCAGTTCCTCATTGTATAAATGTATACAATGCTGCTTCAGATAAAGCATGGCTAAAATAGTGGATATTTTGCATCAGGAGATAGCATTCAAATATAGACTTCCTGTAGAAACGATTTGTGGTTTTCAGATATTGCTCTGCACTGTGTTCGCCTACCTGGGAGCACTTCATTTTGACCACACACCCACAGTTCATTCCCAGAAAGGCCCAATATTCCAGATAAGCTGTTTCTCAAGGCTGATTTTGGGGGTTGGTAGAAGGCCCCACAAGATTACCCCTATTGTTCATGGCTTTAACAGGAAGTTGGTTCAAATCTCAGTCCAGGCAGAGTCCCAAGGGTTGGAGACCCAGATGGATCTGAGGAGATAAGGACTGATGGTGACACCATTAGACTGTAGGGCCAAGGCAGAACTGCAGGCTTGCAGGACCAAGGTAGAGTTGGGGACTCGGCTGACCATGGCGGAGCCGGTGGGAGTAAATACAATGATGGAGCCGGAGGAAAGGAGGAGCCCATTAGAGCCAAAGGAGTGGAGGGACGAGGTGTAGCCGGAGGCTCGGATGTCCGTGGTGCAACCAGGGTGATGACTGACCAAAGTGGAACCTGAGGGATGACAGACTACTGTTGAGCTGAGGGAGTGTGGAGCCAAGGTGGAGATGATGGGTCGACAGGCCGAGGTGGTGTCCAGGGCTTGGAGGCCCGAGGTGGAGCTAGGAAATCCTCACACCAAGGCAGAGCTGGAGACCAGGAAGTCCAAGGCGGATCCGAGTAGCTTGGCAGGGCCACCGAAGTAGGAGTCGCAGGGCTGAAGGGAGCCAGCAGAGGCGAGGACGAGGAACTGGATGGAATCTGTAAAGGAGGAGGGAGTGGGAGGCTGGGCGGAACCAGTAGTGACAAAGGAGACTTTGGGCCGGGGCCAGATCTAGGCATGGGCAGGGGTGAGCTGAGCTCACCCAAGATAGTGTTAATCTGTTTTTTTTTTTGTTTGTTTTTTTTTACAATTTGGGCATTGATTGAATACAATCTGAGAGTGGGCTGTGTGTTGAGGAGTTTGATGAATGGCTGTAGAATGCCCTAACCAATCAAAAAATAAAATTGCAGTATTGTTCTTTTTAGGTGAAAGTAATGGTGCAGCGCGTTACTCACAAGGTGCCTTCAGTCTGTAATGGAAAAGCAGAAGCTGAGCGAAAACAAAAATATTTGCGTACTATTAATGTGCGAATAATGGGGAGTATTATTATGCAAGTGACATATCAGTAGGATTTCAGTACAATAAACATTCAGATTTCAGTTTTTCAAAGAAAGTGTTTGTTTTATTTCTCCATATCTTTATAGATAACTGGTGTCAATCTCAGACAGGTTTGTTAAATAGTTTTCCAGGTCAGCTCAGGTAAATGGAAACCCTACTCAAAGAGGTTGTTCCACATTATTAGGCAAGTCACAGTTCTCATGCAATATGGGGAGGAAGAAAGATCTTTCTGAAGATGAAAAGCATGACATGGTGCAATGTTACGCAAAAGGCATGAAGACAGCTAATATTGTGTGAAAACTGAATGGAGATTATTGAACTATCATAAGATTTGTGAGTAATTTACAGCACAAGGACCATTAATGGAGGCAGCCTTGTGCTTGGGTCTGCTCCGATGGCGGAGGAGGAAGGAATGGGAGGTGGGGCAGGACCGTTAGCGGAGGCAGCTTTTGAATTCCTCTGGAAGAAATGGATACCAGTGTTGGATAGCGCTTTCCTGAGTGCGTTGACAGACCATTTCTCAACAGGGACAGAAGGGCTTGTAGCTGAAGAGGATGATGATGAAGGACGAGATGCATTACGGCGAGGAACAGTCGAGCCCCGAGATGATCTGTTCGGGGAAAAAGGAGTAGGTGTTTCTGGCAGATTTGAGAGTTCGTCGTCAGAGGGGAACAGTTTCCTGGAAGTCAGTCATGATGTGGGTTTGGGGATGCCAAAAGAAAGAGTTGGATTCTCTTGCTAAACATGACCAAAGTTTTAAAAAATGAGTTGGACGTATGACGGAGTATTTCTGTGCCAAATACACTCCTTCAGGGTTCGTACAAGTTTTGGAAAGGTTTTTTTTTTTTTTTTTCTCGAGTATGGCCCTTTATGACGCAATAAAGGGCAGAATTCCTTGTATGGACACTTCTCCGGGAAGAGCGTGCGCACACATCAACCAGAGCGAGAGCGAGAGCACGCCCATCAACGCGCTTCGTTTTGGGTTATGGAAGTCATCGGCAGCCCTGCACAGGACTTGCTTGAGAACGATTTGTCATTTTGTTTTTAGACCACGAAATCAACAATGTCACCAAAGAAGTGTGTTTTTGGTTGTGAGGGAAAGATAACTTTGCTTCCCAAAGAACCCCGCTTTGCATGCATGGCGGAGTCTCTAACTTTTGTGAGTTATATAGTGCATGGCAATTGAGTGCACTAAATCAGCAAGGAGTGAATGAAATGAGGTGAGGAATATTAATTTACCGCATTATCATAAAAATCATGAAAAGCTGCCAACAATATTAAACACATCAATAAGCGTATATCATCTTTGTTTATCAGAGACTTGGCTCCATGAAAATGTTTCTCCTGCAGTAGTTCAAGTGCCCGGTTTTAATGTTTTTAGAAAGGATAGAGTAGGTTCCAAGGGAGGTAAAGTAATGATATATATAATGATATATAAGGATAGTATTCAGTGTAATGAAATTCAGTGGTTAAACAGTCAGGATTTGGAATGCATTGGTTTAAATATTATTTTATCACCACAAATGTCATTTACTCTTATTGTAATTTATCGGCCACCCTCTTCTAATTGTAGTTTTTATAAGAATTTTGAAAATCTATTGAAAGAATGTAATTTTAACAAAGAGGTAATAATTGGGTGATTTCAACATTAATTGGGAAGATAAATCCACTAGGAAAAATCTCAAACAGATAACCGATAGCTTTGATCTTAAACAGTTAATAAGTGGGCCTACTCGAATAACTAATTCTAGTGAAAGTCAAATTGATTTAATGTTTAGTAATAGACCTAAGCGAATTTTGAAATCCTTTAATATGTTAACTGGCCTGTCTGATCATAATTTAATTCTGGTGGCTAGAAAACTAACAAAGAAGAGGTTTAGCTCGTTTGCTAAGAAATGTGAATCTTTTGGGATCCCAAAGAATAAACAGGAGAATTTTAAAGGTGCTATTCAACAGATAGAATGGGATGATCTGCTATTGGGCACCGACCAGGAGGAAGATAGTCAGATTTTCACAAAAAGACTAGAAAACATTATAACAGATTATACCTGCAAACTTAATCATAGAAAGATAAAAAAAAAAAAAAAAAAACATGGTCCAGTGGATAAATGTAGATATTTTGAATTTGATGAAAGAACGGGATCAAGCCCTAAAACTTTCACTTAGAAGTAAATTGATCCATGATAGATATCGATTTAACATGTTGAGGAATTGTGTGGTAAAGAAATTAAGAAAAGCCAAAGATGACTTCTTCCTGACTATAATAGAAAAAGCAAGTGGCAATCCAAGAATTATCTGGAATCAGTTAAGAATATTAACAGGGCAACATAATGTAGATAGGAAAATTTTAGAACTTAAAATAAAGGGAAAGGTAATAAACAATCCAGTTGAAGTAGCAGGAGAATTTAATCATCACTTTATTGACTCTGTAGGTACCATTGCATGCAGTTTTTCGCCTGAATACATAAATGTGTGTCCAGTCAATACAATGGAGCCTGCTTTTAGTATAAGGCCTGTTACTGATTTAGATGTTATGAAAATGATTAGATCTCTTAAGCCATCTAGAGCAAAAGATAAATATGGTATGGATGTAGTTATGCTTAAAGAGTCTAGTTCGACATTAATTAAACCTATTACTAGAATTATTAACCTTTCGAATATCCAGGGTAAATTTTATTACTGGTGCATTTACAGAAATGTTTTATTAATGTGCAATGTCCCTGTTAACTAAACAAATAAATAAATAAAAAATAAGTATCTAATATATTTTTGTATATATTGTAGGCCTATTTATTATTTCTAGTATCTTGACATCTCCTGTCCAAGCAGCTTTTTGAGCCTAAGAAAAGAGATGATCATGGGCATTTACTGCCATCATCACTGGATCACTGTAGATAATTATTTAAAGAATTTGTTACCTTCTCTCTTGTTTATTAAATTAAACCAATGTTGTTTTTCTTCTGAAATTTAGCTCTGTAAAATATATTATTGACAACATGGTAACGATGTTGATGTGTTACTCATGATTTCAAGGTAATGTCATCTCTAAATTAAAGTTGTTTCAAAGCTTTGTGTCGGGGGGAAAAAGAAAAGAATAAATTTATTGTGAAATAACGACTACAGTTTTGTATTCTGTTCCTGACACTGTTATAAATGGAGTCAAGGAGTCAATTCCATCGACTTCGATAGGTAAGAACTTTTACAGTAATTTTTCAAGATGATGTAGCAGACTGTTTGTGCATATGTTGAACAGAGTGTGAACTGTGAATCATGAATCATTGAGTCAGGTCGGCACTTCTCCAAAGCATTGTAAGCCTAAATAGACTGTAGGATCCATCTTAGAATTCATGTTAGTTTTGCACAAAAAATGTAAATCCAAATCATTATGACTTTGGTTCAAATGAAGATATCTGAAGGATGTTGTCAGCTGTACAATGAGGGTGAATATCGACAAACACTTTGATGCAAGTAAAGGCAGTGTTCTGAAGATGAACAAAGTTACGCAGGTTTGAAATTACATGATGGCGATTAAATTGACTTTTTTTTATTATTATTACTTTCTTTAAGAAATGTTACAATATTATTTGGACAGTGCAAAAACAATTGTTTGTTAAATCACTTAATCTTATCTTTTGTATACTGTGGCATATTTTGCCAAAATATAAAAGTAATTCAATTCAGTAGATCAAGTTTTTAAGCTTGTAATACTCTTTGTTGTTGTTTAAATTAAATGGCAATGCAAATTTAATGGGAAAGAAGTTCCAAGAAAAGGAGACCTCTCATCCCGTACATTTACAGCTGAAGAGGAGGGGGTTTTTCTCTCTCCACACATTAGACATCATCTAAACTATAAAGAAACTGTCCAATGAGCTTACTGTGGTTGTGATTTTCAGACAAATGTGTATGGAACATTTGCTACTCACAAACGCAGAAGGCATACAACTCATTCAGTAGCTGGCTTTAAACCTGCTGTTCTTTTAAAAAGTGCTGAAAAGAACATTGGATCCTGGCAGAGCTGCTGATTATGTAAATGACACAGAGGGACTCGAAAGGCATTTTTCTTTCAATGGATGAGGAAGGTGAATCTGTACAAAATACTGCAGTGAGAAAAGTTGGTTCTTTGCTGCTTAAACTGGAAAACCTCTTCCATGTTCCAGCCAACTGAATTAATCTGTTAGTAGAATAATTCCATTTTATTTCATCAGAGGCATCAGTGCAAGCATTAAGAAATATTATTGACCGAAGCATAAATGTGCTATTGACCCATCAGTAATCAGAGAATTGGTAAAAGAGCTTTGTGAAACAGGACGATTAAGCACAGCACTTGGAAGGGGCGGCCTTTTATTGATACGCTGTGTGTGTGTGTGTGTGTGTGTGTGTTTTATTATTGATTGGAGAAAAAAAATATATAATTGTGAAATTGAAAGGATTAGTTCACCTTGAAATGAAAATTAGCCCAAGCTTTACTCACGCTCAAGCCATCATAGGTGTATATGACTTTCTTCTTTCTGATGAACATATTCGCAGAAATATTAATAAATATCCTGACGCATCCGAACTTTATAATGGCAGTGATAGGGATTAATGAGTATGAGCTGAAGAAAGTACATCCATCCACATCTACATCCATCCATCATAAACATACCCCACACGGCTCCAGGGGGTTAATAAAGCCGTTGCATTTTTACACAAACACATCGCTTCACTTCAGAAGGCCTTTATTAACCCCCCGGAGCCGTGTGGAGTATGTTTATGATGGATGGATATGGATGGAAGCACTTTCTTCAGCTCATACTCATTGATCCCATTCACTGCCATTATAAAGCTCGGATGCATCAGGATATTTATTAATATTTCTCCAAATATGTTCATCGGAAAGAAGAAAGTCATATACACCTAGGATGGCTTCAGGGTGAGTAAAGCTTCGGCTAATTTTCATTTCAAAGTGAACTAATTCTTGAACTCTCCTTCTGTGGGAATCTAATTCTGTCTAATTACAGTCTAAACTGGAAAAAGCTGCTGAAGGCTTTGATATCACAAAAAAAAATGTGTGTGAATCAGATGTACAGTCCATATCATTTTATGATGGCACATACTTTAAGGAGAACTCATTTCTGTCTGGAAATGAATTTAGGGTTTCCCTGATCTTATATGTGGATGACTTTGAAATCTGTAATCCACTCAGAACTTCAAGGGAAGGGTAAAAAAGAAGATAACTGCAGTTTATTGGGTATTAGGAAATATACCAGCACCATCATTCATTGCCTCTGGAACCACTTTTGAAAGATCTTGTAATCTTGGAGAGGGAAGGAGTTTCTGTTTCAAGTTTTGCCAAAAATGTCAAAGGTACAGTGCAATGTGCAGTCACAGACAACGTAGGAGCTCATTCAATTGGCGGATTCATAGAAAGCTTTTCAGGACAGAACCCATGAAAATTTTGTCTTTTTTTTTTTTAATCAGTCAAAAGAGGCATGCTCTGGTGCATTTCAAGCAAGGACAAAACAGGAACACTGGGTGCACATTCAAACAGCATTGCAAAGTCAAAGTTGTACGCTTATACATTTGGAGTGAGAAGGCAGTGTTTCTTGACAGAAAAATTGAGCCATTTTTCACCATCTTTAAAGGATACCCACCAGACATCTTGCATGATATTTTTGAAGGAATTATTTCCATGGAGATAGTTCTGTGACTCAAAAACTTCTTTAATGTTTTTTTTTTTTTTTTTTTTTCTTCCTGCAACCGAATCTCTGGTGAAACCACATTAGTGGCCACATTAGTGCTGCATCCCATGCATCTTTTATACCTGTACTTGTTATGCCTGTGGACTAGGGGTGTGCAGCAGAGCCAATATCTGTATCTGAATCTGTAACAATCTCAAAATTATTAGTATCTGTATTTGGATAAAACCGGAAATGGGTGGGACTTTAACCAGAAGTTTCCTTTGTAGTTATCATTGAACAAATATGCCTTGTATAACTAAATATAAATATAAACATAAAATAATTGTTTTTATTAATGATTTTTAAGACATTTATTTAAATATGTTCTAACTGTCAGAGCCAATAGCCTTTTAAGCAGTGCTTCGAGCTGTAGTTCAAGTCCCGGCTCGGGGACCTTTTTCAATCCTGACAAATAAATACTGAAATATCTTCTAATTAAAACAATAATACAAAATGTTAAATAAAAGAGGGGGGAAATATTTTTTTATTTTTCAGAGGAACTTTCTGAAGAGTTATGTCACGACAATCATGCACAACCTCAAATAAGAGTCAGACTCTGACGAAGGCTCATTAGCCGCAACACATAGGTGTGTAGTACTTGTCACCTGTTTTTAAAGGGAACCCCTGGTGTTAATACTTGTATGGCTTAATATAACGTAAATGATGTCTCTTACTGAAATATGTAGTAGAAAACCCATGAAAGATTTACGTTATTTAAAAAATCCATTGACATATTTGGACAATGGAGGGTGCCATTTTGTTTGGGTGCACAGTGCATTCTACGTCGATGATGTCAAATCACTGGTCTCAAACTCAATTCCTGGAGGGCCACAGCTCTGCACAGTTTTGCTCCAACCCTAATCAAACACACCTGATCCAGCTAATCAAGGTCTTCAGGATTACTAGAAACTGAGTTTAGGACCACTGCGTCAAATGGTTGCACTCTGTCAGCTACTGACGCTACCCTGTTGCTATTTTTACCACAACACAACTCGGAATATAATATACGATGCCACATCGTGTGGCTTTTGGTTGTAATTTTCAGTCGATGGGTCACAAGAGAAGTAATGCAAGTCTTCACTGCTTTACTAGCAGTAAGAGGAGAAAAGAATGGGAAGTTGTGATGAATGTGGACGAATAAAACCCGCGTCTTTCTTCTCTTCACTTTAGACCTGATGCCTTTGAGGCTTTTAGTAGATCACAGCTACTGAAAGAGCTTACAGTTGGAGATGGATATACGTGTGTGCTTTAACCAAATGCCGCACCTGTCATGGAGACTGACGAGGGCAGCCTATAACACGATTGAGACAGACTGCCTCAAAGCTCATGTGTGCCATGATGCACAAGAAATCTGTGATCACATAAACAGCAGCATCTTCTCAGCACATTTAACTGTGTGTAATGCATTCAGGTGACATATCAGATGATTTTTACACGTCAATCATTCAACAGTATTGACATTGCACAGCTTCGATGTTTTCATCCTCACTAATTTTACATTCTGGCTCAAAGTGAAAAGGCTGACTGGGTTTTAAAAGGAACCCCGCGGATATTAAGACTTGTATGTGTTGCTAGATTACCGTTGCACCAAAACATACAGATAAAAAGTATCAAAGTCATCAGGGCTAAATTGGAGAGAACAAAGACACAGTTCTTTAGAAAGTTTTATTTGTCCACATTCTTCACAACTTCCCATTCTTTTCTCCTCTTCTTTTTGCTAGTAAAGCAGTGAAGACTTACATCGCTCCTCTTGTTGCCCGACTAGAAATTACAACCAAAAGCTGCACAATGTGGCATCGTATATTATATGTTGTGTTGCGGTAAAAATAGCAACAGGGTAGTGTCGGTAGCTCACCGAGTGCAACCATTTGACATCATCGACGTAGAATGCTCTGTGCGCCTAAACAAAATTTTCCAAATATGTCATGGATCTTTTAAATAACGTAAATCTTTCATGGGTTTTCTACTACATATTTCAGTAAGAGACATCATTTAAGTTATATTAAGCCATACAAGTCTTAATACCAGGGGTTCCCTTTAAATACTTAAGCAATGATGAAATAAAGGCTTTTTATATTTTTTTCAGTAACACTCGAGTGCCTTGGACTGTTGTTATTTTTAAGAGTCGGACTCTATCAGCTGATTAGAGAACCTTGAAGAAAATATTCAGTGGTTGAAAACTGCTAAAACAACTTTTACTATGCAAACAAATGCAATTCTGAAGAAATTATAAAGAATAGGTCTCCAAGAGAGATTGAGACAGAGAAATATGTAGCCTATCATATCATACAAAGTTTAAAACATTTAAATAGACATATCAAGTGGTAGAAAATGAGTATGATTCAGTGTCTTAGTTAATTATTAGGCTACTCTTGACAGAGAGCTGGTTTGGTTTCTGAGAGACGCAACGTAGCTATTTGATTTGCGATTGTGCTGTGCTTATTTCATTCGTGTATCATATCGTTTAAATCATTTGAATAGACATATCAAATAGTAGAACGTGTATGTGTCCTATGTTCTTATTGGTTCTTTGTTCATTGCTTTCAGGTTTCTTGTTAAAGTCATTAGTCTTTGTGTATATATAGCCCCCGTGTTTCAGTGTTCCTTTGTCTAGTATTGTTCCCTGTAACCTCTGTTGGTGAGTTTCATGTTTTTGTTCAGGTCCTCGTACAAGTCATATCAGATCTTTGTTTTTGTATCTTGTTCACGTTTAGAATAAACTGCACATGGGTTCTCAACTACAACTCACCTCAGTGGACTTTCGTTACAGTATGATATAGTATTTTAGTTCTGTTGCCAAACTGATTTCTGAGAGATGCACTGAGACGGCAGCTCGATTATTTGATTTGCACTCATTCACTTCACACACTCATTATTGTGTAGAGATGTTAGAGGTTTAGATATATTATTCTGTCTCCTAGCTCACCTGCTATCGAGCAATCACAAGGAGTGACTGTGTCAGCCTCACATGAATATTTTTTTCTATTATTCTGCAGAATTATTCATTTTCTAAGCCAATATCTGTGCCTTTCCGAATAAGGTATTCAGCTTCGGGCACATCCCCCACTGTAAAACTGAACAGTGAACTTAATTAAATGAAATGAGTTTGTTTCGCTCAAATAATAATGAAAGTTCATTGTACTTAAAGGATTAGTTCACTTTCAAATTAAAATTTCCTGATAATTTACCAAGCGCCAACCTCCCCCAGTTTCTCTTGAAGCCAATACGGAAGTGACTTAAACTGCGATTCATTGACTGGCTGCTAGGGACAGGCTCCAAAAGAGAGCAGAATCTCATTGACCCCCATGCTAAAATGCCCAACTTTACAGCAGAAAAAAGCGTTTACAGCTGGTACAAATTGTGGTTTTGGTCTATACTGCTAATTTTGCCTTTCATGACAACTCTGAGGGGGGTGAATTTTTTTATAACTCATCCGTTTAAATTATATTAAGCCTTAAAGTTCTGCATAATTAAGGGCATGGTCACTTGAGTGACAGGTCTGTGAGCCGTCACTTTACCTCAGCTAATTTCAGCCACTGAATTTGGCATCTCTGCCGTCTTTGTGCTTTGTTTCAGGATTATTTTATACAATTATAAAATAATAATATATACAATTATAAAATAATATGGCTTGCTGCGTTAATGGTCAAGACTCGAGACAAATGTGCGTCTGTGTAGATGTGCACACATGCGGAAGATAAACAGAACACACGTTGTTGGATCGTGGCATTGGCTAAAAGTTTTGTTCGTGAGATTTACTACAAGGACAATGGCGGGAGGATATAAAACTCCGACAGCACTGCTTGGATATTTTAACTAAAACTGATGCATTTTGAAAAATTATACTTTGGACGCGGGCTCATTTGTTTGTGAGATATATACGATCATATACAGTTTTACAACATAAACGCTGCTCATTTCTTGAAGAACAATGATGGAGAGCAGATCATTCAGAAGAAATGTGATGCACACAATGGATAATATATCAATATTTAATGGATTTAATGCTTTTGTGGACAAAAAGTACTGTTTTTTTTTGTTTTTCATTGGACACTCATGGACATTTTACCCAAGTGCCACGGATTGGATTCATCTCGCGATTGCTATTTCATTATAAAGGTATGAAGTCCTGTTTGATTTTTTGTGTTGTCATTTGCACACCTGACACAAGTTACAATTACTGGTACTCGTAAAAAAGACACCGTAGATTGACAGTAAACCTTTAGAATTTTCAAATGATATAACTGGTCTAATTTTTATTATTATTTTAGATAGTATCTAAGATAGATAGATAGCTCATATAGCCTGCTAACATGATCACATAGAGCTAGGTTGGTTTCAGCAACCAGGCACCTCAGTTCCAACCACATCCCGCCTCTTTGCCCATTTTCAGTTATCCGGGAGTGACATGCGGTGACGTGCTGCTAAGATGGCAGTGGCCTCATTTTCGCTTCAAAAATGGTCTTCAGAAATCTACGGGTGACGTCACGGACACTACGTCCATATTTTTTTACAGTCTATGTAATTTACTCACCCCCATGTCATCCAAGATGTTTATGTCTTTCTTTCTTCATTTTGAAAAGAAATTAAGGTTTTTGGGGAAAACATTCCAGGATTTTTCACCATATAGTGGACTTCACTGGGGTTCAACGGGTTGAAGGTTCGTTTCAGTGCAGCTTCAAAGAGCTCTACATGATCCCAGACGAGGAATAAGAGTCTTATCTAGAGAAACCATCGGCCATTTTCTAAAAAAAAAAAAAAAAAATTACAAACTTTTTAACCACCAATGCTCGTCTTGCACTAGCTCTCTTCTTCTTCTTGTAGAATTCTGGCAGTGTAGATGCTGCTAAGTGTATTACTGCCCTCCACAGGTCAAAGTTTGAACTAAATTCTTATACTATATGTTAGTGCAAGTATATAAGAATTAGTTCAAACTTTGAGAAGACCCTTATTCCTCATCTGGGATCATGTAGAGCTCTTTGAAGCCGCACTGAAACTGACATTTGGACCTTCAACCCGTTGAACCCCAGTGAAGTCCACTATATGGAGAAAAATCCTGGAATGTTTTCCTCAAAAACCTTCATTTCTTTTCCACTGAATAAAGAAATACATGAACATCTTGTATGACATGGGGGTGAGTAAATTACAGAACATTTTTAATTAAAAATAATTGTGTGAACTCAAAAATTTGATTGTGAGCTGAACTTTATATGATTGAGTTGCAGCAGATTTCTAATTCCCTGCATGCTTTACGTCAGACTGTATTAATTAATGTTGAAATTAAGTGTTATTTTGTATGTTTCTGCACAAGATTAACACAGGGAGACATAAGTTAGTGTTTAATGTTGTGTTATGTTGGGATTTACAGGGGTTCTGTTATGTTTGTTTTGTATGGTTACCATTGTGGTGATGAGTAGAGCCTGTGGTTAGGCCCCGCCCCACTTGTCACAAAAATTTTAAGTTCTCCTAACTTAAAAAAATCAGTTAGTTTGCTTAATTGTTTTGAGGTAATAAGTTTCCTCAAATGTTTTGAGTATTCTAAACTTATTGAGTTTTACAGTGTGGATGGACAATCCATCCACAGAGGATGACTACAAATGCTTCTCTTGCAATAAGTCACACTAAATTATGAAGTCTTTGATGTTTTGATGAGGTTTTGTTTCCCCTTAATTTTCGCTTTGAGTGAATTGTTACACCTACTGGAAAATCAGTCTCTGAAAACAAGCATTATGTCTTTATTTATTTTATAAAATGTAAAATATGACATTAAAAACACACTCATGACAGTCATTGTTGTTCAAGTAGGCCAACGCTAGAGGCTTATCCATAATAACCAAAGCCTTAAAGGGGTGGTTGATTATGATTTGACTTTTTTAACTTTAGTTAGTGTGTAATGTTGCTGTTTGAGCATAAACAACATCTGCAAAGTTACGACGCTCAAAGTTCAATGTAAAGAGAGATATTTTCTGTTACAGAAATCACTTTTTAAGGACTACAACAAACAGCTGGTAGGGACTACAACGAGCTTCTTCCTGTGTTAATGACATCACAAACCCTAAAATTTACATAAACCCCGCCCCCGAGAACACACAACTAAGGGGGTGAGGCCATGTTATTGCATTACTGAACGTAACACAAATGCAATAGCATGTCATAAAAGCAAGATGACAACATGACGTTATAACTGTAATTAAACTAAACTATACCTGTTCTATCTTCATGCAGCATATATCATCTGGCTCTGTAGGATCTTACAACAGTTCCCACACGAGCAATTTATAGATTATCATGACAGAATATGCTAATTAATGACTTTAAGATAGTTAACTCCACATCAGCTACATAAATTCATCAATTAACCATTCAGAAACGTCCTGTGGCATTCTGGATGTTGTCACTTGAGTCCCCATCATTGTCCGACTCCGGTTTAAACATAAAAGGCCGAACACCGTTACTGACATCTTCAGTGAGTCTGCGTGAGGTGCTGCTAATGCTGCGTTCCAGGCAGGTTTTTGAGCCCGTAAGTCACGACTTCAAACCACGACTCACGACTTTGTAGCGTTCCAGGCAAGTCACGCCAAACTGCCCGAGCGCAAGGAATTGTGGTGATATATATACTTTCACGACATACTTATCGTTTCAGACACATAACATTGTAATACATAATCGTGTGTGTATTATTTATCATTATTATATTATTATTAATTTGATTGCAACATTATATTGTCCTAAAGTCTATTTCTCACCGTGTACCACTTGCATAAACACCGCATCCATAGGGGCTGCCATTGTTGTTTCGCGGGCTATGTGACGTCAGAGCGCGGAACTGGGAGTACATCGATCTAGTACGAGTTCACGGGTGGGAAGTCACGGGTTTGACTGCCGTTCCAGTGCACTTTCACGGGTAGAAGTTTGGAAAAAAACAAGGGTTACGGGTTCCCTGGAATGCGGCATAACACAAGCTCCTGAAACTCCGCCCTCTTCTTGAGAGCAGCAGCTCATTTGCATTTAAAGGGACACACACAAACGGAGCGCTTTTGCTCACCCTCAAAAAGTGACAAATTTAACATGCTATAAAAAATGATCTGTGGGGTATTTTGAGCTAAAACTTCACATACACACTCTGGGGACATTATTTTAAACTTATTTAAAGACTTATTTTAAATCTTGTAAAATTGGCATTATATGACCCCTTTAATAATCATTACATCGAAGTCGGTAATAAGTTCAAAAGTTGCAGAGAAAAAAAATATGAGGGATTGAATTGAAAGTTGGAAAACCTCGCATCTCTAAAACATTTTCAAGTTTCAGAGAAAAGACGGTACTTTTGAACCATTTGGCTTCCCGTACATCCAGTTGTGATTCTTGCTCACGTTAGTTCTGATGGTACGTGTGGCAACTCGGCAACTACGCAAGACTTTTAGTATGATTGTGTAAAGGGAAACAGACGTTCTGAAGGGAATGGAATCGGCTGCTTCACCGGATAAATAAAGTAACGCTGACTGCTGCTGAGTGCGTTTCGCAACTGTGATGGATTCCCATTAGGAACCTGACGAACTGTGACTGTGAGTGAACCTGATTTATTAGATCAACATCTTCAACAAAGGTACCTGTTTTATTTTTATTTTATTTGTGGCTCAGTTAAGTGAAGCAGCCATGTATTTTTTAGCGGCCATGTATGCCTTCCCTTGATGTACTGAGGTTTGGAAGCAAAATAGATAGCAGCACAAATTAAACTAAACCCATATTAAAGAACCTGGGCATCACCCATAAAATTCCCAGTGACAGGTAGGGGGCTGTACACACAAATAAAGAGATTGAAAAGTTTTTCACTTCTGCAGACATTAGTCTGACACTGTTGTCGATTGGTAAATCCACGATCCGCCAACACTAAGTCTTAGGGCAAAAGATTATTAAAAAGGCCATTATTCTCGGTCACATGCTTATCACTGACTCAACCTCTCCACACTTTGGAACTGAAAGAGATAGCTCCCTGTGGTGTAATTAGGGGTGGGCGATATGGCAAAAATATCATCATATCACTATTTTTTTCAGACAGGATCACAATCCATGATCTTATCACAATTCTTTTCATGTTGGTTTTTAAGACTGTTTTGCAAGTAACTGAGCAGTGCAGCCAAACTAATTTCCCTATTTAATCAAACTCGTAGGGTCATTAAAAACAAACATCCTCTCCGGACATCACTTTTGGCCACTACTGTATGTATGAAAATGGATTTTGGTGCACAGCCTAGTTAAGTAATACAGTCTCAAAAACGATTAAATATCCCTTTTAACATGGGAAGGCTACACATGCTGCTGCTGTTAATAATATTCACTAGCTCTGCAGTCCTGAACAGATTATCTTTGCATGCAGATTCGGTTAACTGGGTGTAGAATCCACAAACTTATATCTATTTTCGTTTTGTACAGGCATATTTAAAAAAAAAAAAATGCCCAAATGCTTTTTGAGCTTTTACAAAAACACTATTAAACTTCTAATACCATCCACCCATGTCTCTGTTTGCACATTTCTTATTGCTAAAGAAGCGGGTCATAGAAAGTTTAACACCAACAGTATGACTCTATATGCATGTCTTTCTTTCATTTTCATTCTGAATATTGAGACTTATGCAAGAGCTAAACAAAGATAAATATTTGTTTTTGCATTTACACCCAAAATATTGATAAAAAATTACATTTAATTAAATAAAGATTTACCTAAAAATCTGGCCCCAGAAGAGATTTCCCAGTTCATGACTTAGTGATGCATGACAGATGAAGTCATGAAAGCTCAGGAAGACAAAAACAACAAGAGCTCAACCTCAGACAAGAAGCCACAGCGACCCCAAGTGGTTGGTAGAAGTATCCCTAGATGATAAATGGATGAGAACTCTGGATTTAACAGGCTAATAATGTTAAATAAATATAACTTGTAATATAAATGTATTATAAGTATTATGTATTTATGTATTATGTAAGGTTCCTAATTTTGTTCTGGAGGTCTCCAAAACACAAAACACTCCCATTTTCTCATTATAGACATTGCAGCATCAGCTCTTTTCTCACAGTCAGCCTCATTCATGAAACACAAGCAGAACAAATTTTTGTTTAAATCGTCCATAAAGTTGCTCTTTTTGGATTCATGAAAATGTTCGTATTTTCAAAATGTTAGTTGGTACGAAAGAAATTTACACCTGCTCCCTACCACGTGTCAATGGTGCGTAAAAATTTGAACGTTATGTGTTCTTTTAGGCAAACTGATGACACTGCATTTTGATGCATTATTATATACTATAATAATATTTCACGAGTTCTTCAAAATGAGATACTAGTAACACGTTACTGTCATGGATATTCCAAATCATAGCAATACGTCTCAGTGGGAAAAAATGATGTGTGGCGTTATTCTCTTAAAAATTTGAAAGTAGGCGGCGGCATATTGCTATTTTTCCCAGAGCGCTGGATTGTCTTTCCCCAGCCCTGGCCACAGCCGATGTTAAACACATCATGTTCTCACAGAGTGAAAATTACATTGCGGAGCAAAGAGGACACTGACAACGCATCAATAGACAAGACAGTGGATTTTTTAAATAACGTCCATCTTTCATGGGTTTTCTACTACATACTTCAGTAAGACACTGAGACTTTTTTATGTTATATTAAACCATACAAGTCTTAACACCCGGGGTTCACTTTAAGCTAAGAGAAAGGATGGGGTTGACCTCATTGCTATGGATGATGTCAACACGCTTACTAACTATGTCCACAGGGACTGGCTGATAGGGGAGGGGTCTCTGTCAGTGATTTAACCATAGAAATATTGTAGAACGAGGTATCATGTTGCTATATTCAACAACCATTTTAGGATTGTTTGTGATTTGGTCTTAGTGACTTAGGAGTCTGCTTGACTACCCCTAACTTTTCACAGATTTAGGAGCTGGTTTTAGCGCTAAAATGCTTTGTGAAATACTCTCAGTGGCGGTTCTAGACCAGGGTAACTGGTCCAAGCAGGGGCCACTTGTGCTTTTCGGGGGTACACGTTAACATTTATCTTAAAGGTATAGTTCACCTAAAAATGAAAATTCTGTCATCATTTACTCACCCTCATGTCATTCCAAATTTGACTTTCTTCTTTTGATCATAAAAGAACACAATTTGAGAAATGTCTTAATATTATTATTATTATTATTATTTTCATCTGTAGTCAATGGGCACCGAAACAGTTTGGTTACCAACAATCTTCAAAATATCTTCTTTTATGTTCAACAGAAGAAAGAAACCCATACAGGTTTGGAGCGACATGAGGGTGAACTAACACTTTAACGTATTTTCAGGATTATTGGAAGTCATTTTTACTGGGTCATGTATCACTCTGCAATCTCTACACATGAACTAAAGTAATTTTTAATTTCATTTATTTATTTGACAAGTAATATTTTATTGTGTGATAATGAGTAGGGATGACATAACACACTTTTAATATCTAGGAACTTTTCTGCATCTGAAACATAACACAAAACAAATTGATAACAAAACAAAGAAAAATCTGCTGTATAGTCTTACAGATGGGCCTAACACAAATCAATTTAGGAAAATTAATTTATCTTACATGTTATTTTGTAGCCTACATCTGCTCTCTGATTGCAGACTCTTTGCAAAGTTTGCAAGATTGTTTCAAGTTGTTTAATAACAAACATCTAATAGCCTACTGTAAAATCAACAGTGGGCAATTGGATAGATTAATATTATTTCTTACTATACGTGAACACGACTAAAATTAAATATTTTCTTTTACCTGTATCTTTTCTCAGGTTTCTCTGTGGTGAAACACTGTCTCTGTGATAGTCGCTCATGAAAGGTTACGTTCATTGCGTTGCTCATAATTTATCTTTGGCTGCATTATAATGACATCCTAATTTGGGATTTAATCAAAGATTGCCCATGTGGACGTGTTTGGAGAAATTAGCTATTGAAAAATTTAATTTTAAAGACTTAAAAATTTTGCTGAACGAAATTCGAAGTTATCAAATCAGTGATCTGATCAATCACTGCGTATGGATAAAGTTACACACAACACAACTTGTATAAAGAGAGCCGCAGCCTCCATGCAGTTTTGCTTCTCTACATTTCTGTGTTGTTTATGCTTTCAAAGGTTTTTCTTACCATTATTTTTATTCGCATGAATTGACATTACATTATATGTATTCTTTTCTATATTTCTTGATATCTGACTGTATTTGAATAAAGCAGCAACATAATGTTAGGATTAGCAATAAAAATAATTTATGAATTAGAATCACTTACTTTACGATGAATAGACTGACAGACATAAATGCTTAGAAATGTCATTTATTTTAAAAACAAACCCATTAACTGATATATTTTTTATTTTATTTTTTACAGATCAGCTCCTCCCACACTGGAATTCATCATCAGTGAGGCTCCTCCCACAGCAGTCACATCCTCAGTGAGGCTCCTCCTACAGCAATTCACCAATAAATGCTGGAATATTCCCATCAGCCTACAAGTGAAGACGAGCATCAGGAAGAGCTGAAATCTGTAAAGACTGAGTTTATTAAAGAGGACAGTGAGAACATGAGTGATCCAGAACCCTGCAGAATGAAACACACTGAAGATACTGAAGAACTAAGAGGTTGGTGTTTATTCTTCCTTCTTCATTCATTCATGATGCTGAACAACATTCATGTTATAACGCTTCAAGCACTTCATCACATTTAGATAAACAGTTAAACTATCAAATAGGTACAAAATGTTGTTTGTTTTCAACAAATGCTCAGTAAAGGGAGGTTTGAGCAACGTTCATATTGTTTGACAATGTCTGTTTCATTCATACTGGTAGCCAGCCCTCATGCAGAAAGTCCAAGAGTGACATTCATAGAGCTATAATTCATAAGACATTCCAGAAATCCCTTTCATGGCATCCCGCTGGATTTTCAACAGAGTATATTTTATAATGCGATGCTAATCGACATAGCCTTTTTTGAAGCCACATCGGATCACAGAAGGTTATTTAAAATACTTGACTTACGGTATAAAGTGAGATTGGTGCAAAAATATGGTTCCCTTTCGTGGGAACTATCAACACTACGTCGAATGACGTGATGGGTTCCCATCACGTCATTCGACGTAGCGTCTCGTTCCCTTACTCAGGGAACAAGGGTTACACCAGTAACCCGAGACGTTTTAATCTCATAAATTGTTTCGATGGTGTGCTAAGCCAACACGCTAGCTAGCCCTTATGCACCTGCCACCAGGAGCAAATATGTTTTATGAATAATTTTGAATAGTAAATCTCATTGGAATGTTTATTTTTTCAAGAAGGGCATTTGATACAATTTCAAAGAAGGTGATGTGAGACGTTTGATTAAAGAAATGAGGGATTAAAACTGTGTGAATGGAAAGTCATCATTAATTACAAAAAAGACAAAAGAACAATAATTAGTCTTCCCTGCACACATTCACACATCTCCGACCTGGTCATGGCTCTGAAACTGAATGGGGCAGTTTGCACCACAAAGCAACAGAGACAATACACTTAATGGATGCTTAGAAGATGACAATAAACCTCAGCTAGCACTTCAGAGTCATCTTAAAATAAAATCACACGACATGGTCTTAAAAACACAAAATGCATAGTTTTAGACTTATGATCTACAGATTTGAAATAGAACATGGCTTTAGCTGCAATTATGCATTTCTACAGGCCAACTTCAATTTTATTTTCATAAAGATATTTCATTAAAAAAATACATTTCTAATAACTTTACAAAACTTTTAAGCTCTTTATAACTATTTGTTTCATTACAATAAACTGCCAAGTGTCTGCTTTCAAATGAGACTATACTTATGGTTGTAGGGTATCTGTTTTAGTTTGGCTATGCACTTTCTTGGGTTTTTTTTCAAAAGTGGGGGTGCAGGCTAACAGCTTAACTGTTTTATTTTACATTTATTTTAGTTTGCAACAATGTTACCAGAATTTTAGACATTTTCAATATAGTTTACAACATTATGTTCTTATGAATAAACAGTAAAAACCAAAATATATGATGTAAATGAACTTTCCAGAATATCAGACAGGGTTGTAAGAATAACTTAAGCATAGTTACTGATAAAGTTGTATTTCACATAAATTATAACAGTTATTCATAGCTATAGAGATTATTCTTCTTACAATAACGTTGGTAACAAGGGTGATGATGAATGTGATCAACACTGTACAGTTTGTGTAAAAACTGAGACAATGGATTGAGATTATTTTCTTGTCCTCCCATCATGCTGTAGAAAGAGCCCAGATGATAACAGTTGTGAACACAGTTGTATAAAAATGGTCTGTTTTTAAAAGGAGGAAAATCATATCAGTTAAGTAAAATATGTAGGACACAGATAATGCTATTAAAAATTGTTAAATTAAAACTAGTTAAAGTCACGGTCACTCTAGACTTTCAGCATGTGAAATTTCTACAGACACTGCAGCAGTCGTGACATCACACTCTGCGGCTTCTTCTTTTTTATTTTACAAACATATATAACAAATAAAAATCATTCAAAAATGTAAAAATATACAATCTACTCCACATTACTGCAAAAAATTGTGTTCTTTCTCATAGCAAAATTCACTTGTGTTTCCGGTGTCCTACATTCACATGCGTATTAATGGAAGTCACTGGAGGGAAAAGTCTAGTGTGACCGGCCCTTAATAATTAAAAAGGTTTTTAGTAAAACTAATTAAATATCAACCTCACTGATCAAATATATTTAATAGTTCTCACTACAGAAGCATGGGATTTGTCTATAATTATTGTAAAATAATAATTGGAAGATCAAAGGGCACTATATTAAGCAGAACATAACCTATTCAGTGAAAAGAGTTTCTGGCTGCAACATTTAAAATTTCACGCAGCCACCATATTGAAACTGAAAGCGAGGCTCCGGTGGGAAGAAACACAGAAATAAAGGTTAACAACAAAGTCCTGGACTACCAACCTGGAGCTGCTCCCACAATTTTTAATCTTAGATGTTGAAAAATGGGCAGAGGATGGATGTCGAGTCACACGAGCTGTTTTGTTAAAGGGATAAAGCAACTGGATAGAGGGTTTCATCACTGATATTGAAGGTAAGTTTAACATTACACAAAGCCAAACAAGTTAGCGAGATACGTCTGCCTTACCATTCAAAATACTTTCTGTTTGTCCATGTTAATTTTGTTTTTAATAAACATCAGCAGGACATTTTATGTTAGCATGCATTTCGAATATGTTTTTCCAATGTTTGCAGTCAGGCTTTGTTGTGAGGGCAAGGGCATTTGGCTTAATGCAAACAAAAACAAAAAAATGATACCCTTACATGGTGCAGGAAACGGTACATGAGTTCAAGTTCAGACGGTCAGGTGCTAGAGTTCATGTGTCAAAGTTCGTTTCTGCTTCTTTTCCTTTCTGACTTTCTGAATTAATCATCTTTTGAGTTGAGGCAGGCACGACTCGTGAAAGGGCAGTTTCCAAAATGTGCTGTATTTTTGTAAGTTTACAAAAATTTGAAAGTTTAAGTGTGGCCTCCATAGTCGTGACAGAGCTGACAGGAAGTACCGAATGTTAAGGGATGGCTTCCGTGGCTGTGTCATGGAGCACAGAGAGTTCAGGGACAGCTTCTGTGGCCGTGACAGAACAGACAGGAACATCACACCTAACCATTACAGTGCAGACAGGGGCAGGACTCCTGGTCATGACAAAGCAGGCAGGTAACACAGGGAGTTTATATATGGCACTCCTGGCTGTGACAGACCAATCAGATATAGCCTCTCTGGCCATGGTAGACCAGTCAGAGATGACCTCCTTGACTGTGATTTAACAAACAGAAACAGCCTTCTTGGGTGTGATTGAGTGAGCAGACAGGGAGGGCTCAGGGAGCGCTGTAGTGGATGCTGCCACCTGTAGAGGAGAAATGTGTGGCACATCAGATGGCAGTAGCCATCACAGGAAGCCCGACTAAAAATGGAAGGACCTCCGTGAGTGCCGGGCTGCAGTCGTGGCCTAATGGTTAGAGCAGGGGTCTCCAAACTTGGTCCTGGAGGGCCACTGTCCTGCAGAGTTTAGCTCCAACCAGCTCCATCACACCTGCTTGAAAGTTTCTTGTATGCCTACTGAGACTTTGCTTAGTTGGTTCAGGTGTGTTTAATTGGGGTTGGAGCTAAACTTTGCAGGACAGCGGCTCTCCAGGACCAAGTTTGGAGACCTCAAGGTTAGGGAGTCAGACTGGTAACCCGTAGGTTGTGGGTTCAATCCTCAATACCGTACTGAGGATGGTGCGGTTTGACCAATCAGATGAAAGGGCCATACAAAAAATGGAGATATTAAGAGACATCAAGGACATCAGAGAAAAGAAAGAAATCCGTAAAGAAATATGGCCTAATCCTGCCATTAACAATTTAAGCTCTTGAGATCCTTGTGGGGTCCTATCTGTCTGTGCTGTGAGTAAGTAAAACTGCAGACTAGTATGCTTTGTGGGGCTGCAACAGCTTTTGTCACTGGAGTAGGGAATCTGCGTTTGCTGCTGGTTCTTTCTTTTCTGAACATACTAGGAAAGGACCTGTTGAAAATATTGACAATTTATATTTATAAACACTTGTAATTGTATGTGTTAACACTTTAGTATCTCACTTTTAACTAGTTGCTTATTAGCTTGCATATTGGCTGTTTATTAGTACTTATAAAGCACATATTCATGCCTTATTCTGCATAACTATATTCTACATCCCTAAATCCTACCCCATACCTAAACTTAAACATTACAACTACCTTACTAACTATTAATAAGCAGTAAATTAAGAGATTATTGAGACAAAAGTCAGTTAATAGTGAATATGTGTTCCCCATACTAAAATGTTACCTTGTAAGCAAACACATCATTATAATTTAAGACATTATCTGCAACCTAGTCATCTCTTGCTGAATGCTGGGCTGTCTCCATCCCTGATTCTGTCAGCCAGACGGATTCAGAGTCAAAACACGGGATTGGCTCTGATCCTGAACCTGTTGTTCCTGACCAACTGTCCCTGTATGTCACATCCACCAGCTGGAGTGCCCTTAACCTCCACCAGAGGGCAGTCCTCCCTAGGCCTTTACCATTGCATCACGAACCATGTTTCCCATAAACCTTTGCCTGGACTCAGTATTGTGTGATTACATCCACCTGTGCATCATTACCTTGTTAACCCAGCCTATAAAAGCTGTGTGTCTTTTATTCAGTCTTTTTTAGTTGTCTTTGTGAGGATGTATGTTTTGTTCTGCGTTCTCAGTGTTATGGATTTCTTGTTCATGTTTAGTTTATCTCTTGTTTTATTAAATTTCTGCTTGCATTTGGATCCAGCATCTCCTCTTCCCTGCATTTACTACATTACACTGTTATGAGAGATAGAAAATTTATTACTGCACTTAAATAAGTGCATACTCTGGCTGTTAATGAAAAAGAAAGAGAGAGGAAATTAAAGAATAATGTTTTCATTATTTCAGGGGTGTAACAATACACTCGTGTCACAATTCGCTTTGATACACAATACTGATCTCGCAATACAGTACAATGGACTCACAATAATTTGATCAAATCCAAAATAGAAATATAGCTGCAAGCAGCGATGACGGGCCCAAGCCCGGTGGCACCGCCAACCCGGTGGCTTCAGGGCAACTGTGCACGGCGGGCAATAGGCATTTAAAACGGGTAAATATAAAAGGACTATGTCAAAGTCATTTGAATACACCACATTTACTGCAGCAGCTGATGCTCCTATGATCACAAACAGCCACATCCATGAGATTGTTTAAATTTAGATGAATTTCATGTCATAAAATGTCATAGGTCAATTTCAAATGATTGCAGAGTATCATCCTAATCTGCCATGTCTGTGTTTTTCTCAGACAACCTCTATAAAAATACATACTGTTATTTGCGCAAATTCAACAGTGCTCTTAGAAGTCTAATCCAATCTAATGTGAATGTCTGTGATCGCTGGTGTTGTATTATATTGTATTCATGTGTTTTTTGACCTCCCTGTTGTTTGTGCACCAATCTTCTGCACCAAAAGCATGCTTTCATTTAATTTCAATATGTGTGGTATACAATGAAAAAATAAAATTATAAAATTAATTAATAGAGCTAAATCACAGAACCTGCAAAGACGATTTTAATATCAGTCTCAGGTAATAGTAAGGTACATGTCTAGATTTTTCTGCTCACTTGTGCAAGAGAGAGAGAGTCTATGTCTGTCTGTGTGTGTGTGTGTGTGTGTGTGTGTGTGTGTGAAAAATCCACATTCAAACCAAAATATCTGACTTCCTGTTGGTCGGAGCTAATGACTGTAAATTAGAAAGTTGTCCAGCTTAATGAGAACAATATGTGTACCGAGTTTGGTGACTGTAGGTTAAACTAACCCCCCACTTTTGTCAAAAGATGGCGCTATAGAGGCCCTGTTTCTACGGTTTTGCTCATGTCTACTGGTTGACATCTCTGACGTTTGTATCCAGTTTCATGCAATTTGAAGCATGCTAAGCGTCTCAAAAGCATCCAAAATGAATATTAAAGTTTGATGCGTTGCCATGGCAAGAGTGTTTGAGATATCACGATTCTTTTCACAGGTCTATATCTGCTGTGTCTTGACATTACACTGATGAAGTTTGAAACAAATTGGGTAAAAAAAAGAGGGTGATCTCAAAGCATTTTGAAAGTGACACACTTCCTGCTGCCAATTGGTGGCGCTATAACTTTGACTCACAATAGTCACATCCATGTGATCAGCCTCCTATAACGAACACACAGGTGAAGTTTCATAAAAAGCAATCAATGTATGCAGACGTTATAACACATTTCCTGTTTCCCTTTTCTCACCATAAATTCGTTGATATATCAAAAATCCGCTCGCAATTTAGCATCCTCAAATGTCTTGACTTCAAGCTGACCGAGTTTGGTGGTGATCGGATTAATCGCCTAGGAGGAGTATATCAAATTCCAGAGCATTCGTTTTCCAAACAACCCATAATAGCCGACTTCCTGTTGAGCTGACGTATAACTTAGAGCACGAAAGTTGTTAGGCCCGATGAGGTCTATATGTGTACCGAGTTTCATACAAATACGTGCAAGCCTGTTTGATATATGGACCAAGTTTTTAGACACTGTTCAAGGGGGCGCTGTCGAGCCCCCCTGCCATGCCTGGGTACCAGCTTCTGCCCGGCCCTGATGGCCGACGATTCTGATGTGTGTGCAAAGTTTCAAGAGTTTTTGATATCGCTAAAGAAAACAGTAGGGCCTTTGCCTTCGGCTTGGGCCCCAATTAAAATTGTATTTTTTTTTTAACACACATGGTGAACCGTTAAGTACTGTTCATTAAAATGTTATATATTACATCAGAGGTGAACTTAGGCTTGGTCCTTCTCCCCCATGCACAGGGAAATGGTGACAACATGATATAAATATTCATCATTCTGCTTAGCTAAAAACACAGAATTATGCTTGCACTCTGTTCCTCTCTACATACATTTGAAAGAGTTTTAAATATTGTATTTTATTAAATATTTTTTATTCATAATTTATTAATAATAATTAATAAAAATGGAAGCTCAAATGTGTGACCCTCTGGGTTTACCGTATTTGATGTGACATTACCATATCTGATACTAAACTAAATCAGTCTAAACTTTTTGGGTTAACTATACACAATACAAATTGTTGCATTTTCGTATTGTAATACAGTATATTGTCGCACAATATGTTGTTACATCCCTGCATTATTTTGAATGTTCTCTGCAACAACAATTTTATCATCAAATGTACAAATTATATAAAAGTACACACACACACATATATATATATATATATGTTAAGGGAAAAAAATGTGTTGATGTACACTACACATAGGGCCCTATAATACACCCGGTGCAATGCGGCAGCAGGAGCGACGCAAGTGTTTTTTGCTAGTTTCAACCTGACGCAGATATCATTTTCACGTCCTGCTCCACGTTCTTTAAATAGCAAATGCATTTGCACCCATCTGTTCGCCCATGGGTGTGCTGGTCTGAAAACGAGGTGTGTTCAGGTGCATTGTTGGCGTGTTGCTATTCTGAAGAACTGAAATAGACTGCGCCATTGACAAACAAAAACCTGCTCTAAAGTCAATGGCGCAATATTTTTTTGTTATTTAAGGAGCGCGTTAGTAATATGCGCCTATATGCGGGTGCACAACGCGCGTACATTCTGCTTATTACACACACAGGGACGCGCAGCAGCACACATGCCTCATTCTTTAATGAATCAGCCATTGGAATGAATCGTTTGAATGAATGACTCACTTATTAAGACGGTTACTTGACGCCACCTACTGGTGTTTTAATTAAATTTTTTAAAGAATCATTTTCCCCCCAACATTTCTTACAATCCCATAACATTATTTAATACAGCTATAATTTTTTTTATTATTATTGTAAATTTGTAAATGATTTAATTTGATTGGTAACAGCCCTTAGTGTCTTATTCCAATTAAATTTATTGATCGAATTTAAGAATTTAAAATGAAAGATGAATCATACATTTTGCATGAATCGTACAAGATTTAAATATGTCAAAGCTGCAATATTCTGAAAGGATATTGCTTCAGAAATTTTAAATTTATATTTACACCACACAAAAAAACCCTTTTTTTTTTTTTCGGACAAGCAACTGTTTTACTCGTACAAGTGAATGACAAGGCTTAATGTCGAGCCCTGTATGTAACCTTAATGGGCCGCGTTTCAGTCATCACTTCATGTTGTCTGACAACAAAACCAGCAAAATATATAGATGAAACAATTTTATTTGGAATTTGGCTGTATTAAAATATATTATGTGAGCAAAAAGGGTAGCAGCAGAGAAGCAAACAAATCTAAAGGGCTGACACTTGGCAGAATGCGAATGCAACAATGACATGAATATTCTAATTGCCGTATGACGTCATCTATCGACATTTTGCGACATATATATATATATATATATATATATATATATATGGCATTAAAAAAATGGCATTAAAAAGGCATTAAAAAGCATTAAATTAGATTTGATGAAACCTGCAGAAACCCTGTGTAGTCCACTGACTCATATTTCTCGTTCACTGAAATTCCTCCCTCCACAGCAGCGCGGCGCTATTAGCAGCGAGCGCATGCGCAGCTCTCACTGACCGAGATGCTTTTGAGCCTGAACAATTTGTGAACGAATTGAACGAACTGGTACATCTCGTTCGTGAACGAAATGAATGAGAGTGTACCCCGGTCGGTCATAAAGCATGTGAGTCAGTCTCGTTCAGCAATCAGCAGAAAGCAGATGCAAAGCGCAGTTATAGGTTGTCAATATATTCATATTTAACATACAGAACTCCACGTTTAACATAATCCCAGATTTATGAATGTGTAAATGTCTGACCAAATAATTAAAATGTTAATTATGCAAGAAAACCTTGTGCTTTTTGGTAATCTAAACCACTTATTTAAACTTATTTTATTTCTTTAATGAGCTGGGTCTAGATTAGGCACACATTTTAATAAAAACTTTTTTTTTTGTAACAAGTAAATACGTTTGTTAAATTAAGACATAACACATAAGACACTCTTTTTCGCCACCTGCTAGCGTATTTATGTAATATGAAGAAATGGTCACTGAACGAATCAGTGAACGAATCATTTTGGTGAACGAACTGAAAATGAACGAATCTCTTGAAAGAATCAAAATTTCCACCACTACTAGAATACAATCTAACTCTTAGGGACCTGGGTGTACAATTTGATAGCAATTTTTCTTTTGAAAGCCACATTTCTAGCATTTATAACAAACTAGCATTTATTTCTAGCATTTATAACAAACTACAGCTGGTCCAAAACGCAGCAGCTAGAGTTCTTACTAGAACTAGGAAGTATGACCATATTAGCCCAGTTCTGTCAACACTGCATTGGCTTCCTGTTAAACATCGTATAGATTTTAAAATCTTGCTAATTACTTACAAAGCACTAAATGTTTTAGCGCCCCAGTACCAGTAAGTCGTGTTTATTGTGGTCTTGAAATTCAAGCTAGTTGATAATACCTAGAATATCAAAATCAACTGCAGGCAGTACATCCTTTTCCTTTTTAGCACCCAAACTCTGGAACAATCTTCCTAGCATTGTTCGGGAAGCAGACACACTCTGTGAGTTTAAATCTAGATTAAACACCCATCTCTTTAAACTTGCATACACATTACATAATATAACATTTTTTTTATATAATTCAAATCCCTTAAGGGATTTTTTAGCTGCATAAATAATTAAAGAGTCAAATGGAACCAGGAACACTTCCCAGAAACATCCAATATATGTACATTATAAGAGAAATGGCATGTACGCTAATATTAGTCTGTCTGTCGTGATGTATCCCAATCTTCAAGCAGAAGGAACTGGATGATATATTCTGAATGTTATCAATGACTTGTGATGCAGCCTGGAATCATAATCACACCATGTTGGTTTGTTTGGCCAGAGGAGAACTGGCCCCCCGACTAAGCCTGTTTTCACCCAAGGTTTTTTCTTTCTTTCTCCATTTCTGTCATTGATGGAGTTGGGGTTCTTTGCCACTGTCGCCTCTGGCATGCTTAGTTGGGGACACTTAATATTCAGGAATATTATGGATTGTCCAAATATTATTGACCAAAGGACATTTATGTATATCATTGGTTTGGGCTCAAAAAATGTGCAGAGTTTAATGGGTATGAAACCGAATATCTGACGAATATCAAACATTAATCTAGCTTTACCACACTTGTCAAAATTTTAAATTACTTCAGTACACAAGTGAAGTTTCCAGCTGCAATGTTCAGTTTAGACATATTTCACAAGAAAACATATCTCCACTGTGATTTGAACAGTCAGTGTGGGCCCACTTATCTCACTTATGACATATTTCACATCAAATCCTACCCCCACCCCCTCACTTAATTAAAAACATATATATATATATACACACACACATATATATATATATACAAGGTGCCACTAGTGTCGCAGAAACTACTTCACCAATGCTGGTGTAGTACAAAATCTAAATTCTACTAACTTAAAACCTGAGTTTATTAACATAAAAAAACCCTTTCCAACAGCTACCTTAGTTTTCACAGAAGGTCTCCCACCCAAATACTGACCATGCTCACTTCTGCTTAGCTTTACCAGTAATCAGTAAAGAGCTATATGTTGCCAGTACATATATGTCTGGTTCTATGATCGTGATCATCACAAAGAAAGCTGACAGAATGTCAGTTCATGTGAATTTAAAGAGACAAGTTCAAATCAGTAAAACACTTCTGGTTACTTAAAAAAGTGTTGGTTTTGTAAACTCAATAGAAATAGAAAGTTCTAAACTCATCAAGGCGAATTTGTTTCAAATAATTTGTATGAATCAAGTGTCCCCCACTCAATACAATTAATTAATTTGAGCATTAGTTGATCTCATCTGTGTTCTTCATGAACTAGATCCTCATTTCTGCTGCTACAGTATAAGAAAACTGTTACATTTATACAGATAATACTTTTTCTATAATAATGTGACAAAATCAGTATCAACAAACAACACAAATACATGCTGAAGGGGAGATAAACTGCTCAACACCTCAACCGATAAGTGTCATGTGGGGTGTTTGGTTACATGTTATGCATGGACGTGTTGAATTGATTTGGTGATGGAGAGGATGTTGATTTGTTGGTTGGCTTTAATGTCTGAAAAATCACAAAAAAATACTACAATATTTTTCAAGAAAGCATCTATAAGAACCATAACAAACCAAATGCTGAAGCAATTCCAAATAAGCATTTTACAGAGAGAAGCTTTAATGTGTGTGTGTGAAACCTGCAAAAAGATTAAATCAATGGACTCTCCATCACAGGAAATCTGAAGTTCAGCCTTTATATTGCTCTTACGAAAGGTTCCAGTTTACTCCAGTGACTACTTCTGCAGAGTGAGAGGACAGGATAGTGGAAAGCATTACTCAGTTTGTGCAGATGAGCCCCCAGACACAAACTGAGAAATGTTTTATTTAGTACCGCTGTCTTGACTTACTCGGACGATAAAGAAAGTGAGGCACAGGTGTACACCTGGAGAGGTCTTAGTTTCATAAGTTAGTAAAGTATGGAACATCTCCCTAATCGTCCTCTGGTTTTTAGTGGTCAATAGTCAACAGGAGATGATTTGGGAACAAAAGGAACTCCAGAGAGCTGTTTTCTTCCCCAGTTCTGGGTCATTACAGCCATATTCAACAATCCAAAACACATGTTTCATTGTTCTAAAAAATGTTCTCTTGCCCAACACTGGATAAATCTTCATATTTGAGAAGAGTCAGTTGGCCAGACATGGCATTATGACGTACTTTGATTAGAATAAAACATGTTCAAAAAGACTGCATCAAACCCTTTTCCTGATCCAGTCTTGCAGAGCACCCAGCTATCAATCCAGGGAATTATCTGTTTAATTGACATAATGGATATGCTTGTTATTGCTATGTGTTTTATTTTTAATTTAATTCTGAGGAGAATGCTTTGTCTACCCTAGTTTGTTCTCTTTGGCCTAACTTGGTGCACTGAATGCAATGTACTGATGTGTTCTATCTTTATTTATATGCTTTATACAATACAGATTGTTTTAAAACAGCTTCACAGTAATAAACAAGAAAATAACCGTGTTAATATAACAAATTTTGCCAACTTTAATTTCAGCTGTAAATCCGTTCTAAAGAAGACAATAGGGCCATTGATCAGCTCAATTCAGAGTCAATGGTGATTCAGTTCAGTTTAATGAGTGTTCATTATCTGAAACAAACTTTTGTGATCCCATCCAATAGTGTCAGTACAGTCAGATTGATTATATTTTCTGAATATTAATTGTCTTTTAATCCCCAACTGAGCAAGGAACCAAAACTCCATCAGGTGACAGTAGTGGAGAAGAAAACTTTGGGAAAAACCAGGCTCAGTCAAGGAGCCAGTTGTTCTCTGGCCTAAATGAACAAACACGGCATGATTTATGATTCCAGGCTGCATCACAAGTCAGTCGTTTTGTGTACTGATATTTTTGAGTAAAGCTTGCTGCTTGGAGACCAGAATTAGGTGAGATGTTCTCAATATGTGGTGCAAAGAAAAAATACAGGTTTACAAAGGCAGCAAAAGAGGATTGCATTAATATTGGTTAAAGAAAAAAAAACACAAAGAAGGACCATGAAATGTTGCTGACATTAAACATTGATAGTTCACCTAAAACTGAAGATAGTTTGATGAATGTTGTGATCCAAACAACATTGGACCCCACTGACTTTGAATATTATGAATATTTTTGTAAAAAGCTTTCACATCCTCATAGAACTTGTAATTACAACTTGTAAACTCGTAATTTTCTGAGAGCTCTGACTTGTACCACATGTGTCTCATTTTGAAGTCTGTGTCCTTCGTAGGTCACATTTGTCAGCCGCATTCGTCATCAAGGCCGTCTCATTTCAGAAAAGCAAGTGGGACACTCCGAATGCAGACTTTGAATGCGTCCTTCTTTCACAGTAATTCGGAAGATGCATAAGGTTTATTTTTTGTTGTTACAGATAACCCACAATTCTTTGTGTCGCCATGAACAAATGCCGTTTATTTGAAAAAAATCTGACAAATTCATGAGTACACAGGTGTAGTAAACAGGATAACAAATGTTTAGTAATTTTTAAACATTTAGAACAGTACTTTGCTAGCAATGCAAAAAAATTATTTAAATAGAAACCCTATGGTACATTTAGGGGTCACTTTCGTATTTTTTTCTTTAAGATTTTGGATTTTGAGGGGATTTCAAACAATATTCACATAAATGATGCGAATGAAACTTTTTCTATATTAATTCAAATATTACAAAAAAAAATATTTTAAATAATTTTATACTATTAATGAATTAATGTGTAATGATATAGCTGTGATGAATGACTCGCACAACGACAGGAATACAATTACAACAAGCTTTAATATAATACACAGGGATACTCAGAAGAATAAGGGTACACAGCCCACAGAAACAGCCACGGTGGTACAGGCGGTGGGAGGAGCAGACGCAGGCCGACGTGAACCCAGAGCTCAACCTGGACGACAGAGTCGAAGGAGCAGCTATGGAGGTGGACTCGATGCCATGGGGACGATTGACCGTGATGGAGCTGATGGTGGAGGAGGCCAACACACTGACGAAGAGCTGATGGTCCAGAGTGAGATCGCCGGATTCGGAGGCCATGACAAAGCAGCAGCGATGATCTCCTCGAGGCGGAACTGGCGGGAAGGTGGAGCCAGATGGAGCCGTAGGGGTGGAGAGACGGAGCATTGCGGACAGCTCGTAAGTCCGTGGCGTAGATACGCCGATGTCCGACCAAGGTGGAGCCGAAGAATCGAGGGAGCCTGGTGGAGCCGGAAGGTCGATGGTCCCTGGTGGAGCCGAGGGAAGGAGGATTGAAGGCGAAGGAGCCCGGACAATGGTCCGAGGTAGAGCGGCAAGAACAGTGGCTGGAGGCGGAGTCAAAGGATCCGTGCATTCAGGCAGAGCTGGTAAATGGCTGGCCCGAGGTGGATCCACACCATGGAGAAGAGGTAGTGGAGAGGACGAGGGACTGATGGGGGGCAGCGGGGACTGATCAGAAGGACAGGCTGAGGTCTGAAGAGGAGGCGGGAGAGGGAGGCTGGGAGGGCATATGGAAGCACAGGAGAACTATAGCTGAGTGGAATCAGCGGGGGCAGGGGATCAACCTCTTCAAAAAAGACAGATATCTGAATATCATCAGTTGTATCTGGAAGTGCATGAAGAGACAGAATCAGTTGAGACTACAGCCTAAATTCATAGAAGAACTGTGGCAATTTCATGATGCTTGAACCTACCTGCAGACTACCTTAAAACTATATGCACAAGTGTAAAACTTTTTTAAAGCCAAAGGATGGTCATACCTAATATTGATTTGATAGTTATTAGAAGATAATTCTTCATGGATTTTTTTTTTTTTCCACTTTACATCATGGCATTTCCTTTCCTTTAACTCCAGCATACCCAGGACTATGCGATGGATGGATGGATGGATGGACTACAACATTTTTCCTAAAACATTTAAAGTAAATTGTTCCAATCATCTTGGCCACTGATGGAAACCCTTACGAAAAAGAAGTTTATTCAAGTGTGCTATTAGTATACTTCTTTTAAACTAAAAATAAGAAAGTATACTTTCAGTCTACTTTTTATGTACTTCACAGAAATATACTTAAAATTGCACTTAAGTATACTTGACTTGTGCTCACAGAAAAGTGTTTATTTGGTGTATACTTGTACTCAATCTTTTGACCGAGATATACTTAAAAGTCTAATTAAGTATTTCTGGATCAAAACACAGGTGAAGAAGAAACAGAAACAAGCACATTACAGCACCATTAAGTTATATGAACTTATTTCTTCTCTTTAACTCCAATTGTCATGACAAGTTTTGGGTTTTGAACTCAAGTTTATAAGTTTTTAAAAATTAAACTTAAAGTAATCCATTGTCTTGACTATTCGTCGGAGTTGAAACAAAGGTTGTCTTCAAGTTGAGTTAACTTATGTTTAGTTGAGTTCACTCACATTTTTAAGGCAGCAGGTGAACTTACATTTCTAAGTTTAACCAGCTGGAAATGTTTTACAGTGTAACGTTACCGAATGAAATGTTGAAGCCATGAAGAGTTAATGACTTTGAAGCTTTTGGGGTGTTTATGGACTTGATCTACTCCATCTGTGTTTTGATCATCATTCTGAATCCCATCCGGATGTAGACTTTGACAAAAATGTGATTTTCTCAGTTTTTTGTTTACAATCTTTTTTTGTGTGTGTTGATAAAAAAAGGATGCATGAAGCTGCAATAAAATGTTTTTAAAATGGAAAGAGTTAAAGCACAGTTAAAGGTATATTTCAGGTATTTAAAATGAATACCAAAATAGGAACATAGTATTATACTTAAAGTGCAAAAAAATATATAAATAGAAAACTATGAGTATGATGTTATGTTAACTTAAAGAAAACTTACAAGTACACTTGCAGTGTAAAACTACTAAACTAGTAGTTTACTGAGAGTATACTTCAAAGTGTACTTTCAAATACTAAAAAATGTGCTAAATTAAAATAGTTAACTACTAGTATACTTATAAGTTCACTTGTAGTACAGATGCAGTACAAATGAGAAACGTAGTTGTGAACTAGTTGTGTACTCAGTTTACTACTGTTACACTTATAGTAGCCTACACTTAAACATATACTTTTTATATACTAAAAGTGGGCCAATTTAGTCCCATGCAGTACTGAAATAGTACACTTACAAGTTTACTACTAGTACATGACAGTACCTATACTTACCACATAAAGTATACTTAAAAATGTACTTGAACATTACTTAAGGCGGGTGCACACTGTATGATTTATAATAGTCCTATACAATTGTTGCTTGTCAGACTGTACGAACGTGATCCTCATGTCACACTGTGGGATCTCAGCCGTCATTTATGTCAGACTGTACGACAGTCAAGACGCGTTAAAACGGACGCCGCATGAAAACTTGTCCAGAGTTTTACATCATCAACCCACACACATTCAGTGACAGTGAGCTGCATTACACGCGGGACTGAAATGGTGGCTAACAAAGACATCTCTGGCATTAATTTTGATCACGGCTTGTCTTGAAAAACGAAGACAATTTGACGTTTGTCGTAGGAGAAGTCACACTGCAGGACTGTGTGCCAAATCTTCTGACACTGCCAGAATTTCGTCTGAGGTAAAATTTGATCACAACGGTCGTTAATCGGCTGTCGGTGAACATATCAAACTAGCGATCAGAGACTACAGATTTTTGCCTAGGATTATAGGAATCTTTTAGGATTCTCAAAATTTGTCTCAGACGATCAAATCGTGGCCAAAATCACACATGTGTGCACCCGCCTTTAAGTATAGGCTACTTAATAAAATTAACTTTAAGTATATTTCTTTTCGTAAAGCCCGGGATACAATGCACGATTTTTGCAATCCTTTAAGATCATTACAAATCACACTGTGCGACATGGATCCATTGACCTTGGGTACGACATGCATGTAGACTGTACGATCATGACACCTGTTGACTCGTAGGCTACGATGCAAGTTTCTATAGAAGAACGTCATCAGCATGCGCTAGAGGTTAACAAAAATACCATGCTGAATCACACTTTGGCAGTTGTAGTTTTTATGTGTGATGAAAAAAAGGAAGCGGCGAAAGAAGAGGGGAAAAGAGCTTGAGGTAAGCAGTTTTAAGTTTTAGCGCCATGTCGCGTTGATTTCATGTCGCATTTTCATTGGCTGGTCAGTAGACGTAGGTCGTAGCAGCAAACACACTGTGTGTTGATCATGCTGAATTTCTGACACTGTCAGAAAATGATCGTAGGCTATCTTTGGTCGCAAGACCGGGAAAACAGCCGTCTTTGAACCTCTCTCACTGTACGACATAGGACCACCGATTAAGAGCCACGATCACAGAAATCGCAACGATTGTTTCACGATGGCAATCTTTCGTCTGGGATAGCCAAAAATCGTGCAGTGTATCCCGGGCTTAAGGGAACATGACAATTAATACAGAAAATACATCAATTATTAAGGAATTGAAAATGGCTTTGATCTGGTTTGTTTTAAATACTGGACATTTATTGGCTATATGTGCATTAAACCTATGTAACAGCCTATTTATAGTCATGAGATTTTTTTATCTGAATATAAACGAAATAATTTCTAATAAGTGCAAAAAATGTGTTTCAGTTGTTTGCTTCAACATGCACTAAGAAAAAAATTTTTTTATAGTACTAGGATAATTGCTAGTACTTTAAGTTTACAGACATTTTCAACCCTAAGCATCGCGTAGTTAAAATAGCTAAAACACCTTTAAAAAATCAATACGGAAAGTTCAGTCATATCAATATATTTCACGGACTTTTCTTTGAGTTAAGACTTGAAAGTGATGTTCTTTCTGTTCATGACACACATTTGCTGTGATATGAGCGTTCATATCTGTCCTCATGATGATGATGATGATGTTTTCCTTTTACTCCGCGTGAACCTCTCGCACTACAGAGCGCAGTACCAGACTGAAGAAGATCGCGAGGAGGAGGATCAGCCTCTCAGTTTACACCATGAGCCGACGCGCGTTTCTGAATGAAAGCTGACTTGACAGCATTTGATGTTCTGAACTGTAAAGGGACAGTAAAGAATACGACTGTTCCTTGCTAGGATACTCTGGATTATTAATTCCATCATGTGGACAGTGTTTCATGCTTTATCTAAATAGTTCAGCTGTGTATTAGGTAAGTGTGCTCATGCTCTTTCTGTCGTATTAATTAAATTATTGCTAACTCGTTGGCGCATTAAAACAATTAAATCGAGATGTTGATTTTCAGTACGTGTCAAATGTGCATTTTCTGGTTAACTAGATGTTTGGGATGTTTTCTTAGACATAATAGCCCAATTAAATGAGGTTAACAATATTCATAAACACATATTCCATAGTCATAATGTTTTCAATATCAACAAAACTGCCAGGTTTTCCATATATTGTAATCATTTTTATCACATTATTGCTTAACGTGCTCATTGTGCTCATGATCTGTTTTGTCTTAGAAATGCACATTTCAGTCACCTCTGATAACAGATTACTCTTAATATAACGTCTGTAGAAACATGCACTGCTTTGAAACGATATGTGAATAAATGGGAATTGAATTAATAAACATGCAATAGGTCTATATAATATTTTGATATATTATGAATTACCTTTTTATTGTTGAATAAACATACTTTTTTGTAATATGTTTCTGCACTAAACTATAATGATTTTTTTTAAAAAGGGTAATGCTTGAAATGTACTTTTGTCAAGGTCTCAGGAGAATATTTCAAAGTTATTTCGCATGTAACACTTTGTTAAAGGATTAGTTCACTTCAGAATTAAAATTTCCTGATAATTTACTCACCTCCATGTCATCCAAGATGTTCATGTCTTTCTTTCTTCAGTTGAAAAGAAATGAAGGTTTTTGAGGAAAACATTCCAGGATTTTTCTCCATATAGTGGACTTCACTGGGGTTCAACGGGTTGAAGGTCCAAATGTCAGTTTCAGTGCAGCTTCAAAGAGCTCCACATGATCCCAGACGAGGAATAAGAGTCTTATCTAGAGAAACCATCGGCCATTTTCTAAAAAAAATAAAAAGTATATACTTTTTAACCACAAATGCTCGTCTTGCACTGCTCTGCGATGCGTCACGCATTATATAATCATGTTGGAAAGGTCACACGTGACGTATCACGGAATTTTCTCATTTTCTCCTCCAACTTCAAAATTGTCCGACATCGTTGTTTTACCTTTTTTTGTAAAGAGCGTTTGACTTAGTTTTTGCACGTTCACTTTGTAAACACTGAATCGGTACTTCTGCCTACATCACGCGTGACCTTTCCAACGTGATTAAGTAATGCGTGGCGCATCACAGACCATTCTGAAGTGAACTAATCCTTTAACGGTGGTGAATGGTAATGTAAAAAAAATTATTAATTATTTTCTTCTTACAGAAAGCTAATGATTAATGGCTTGAGCTTGAGCTTGTCAAAAATAAGGAAGAAACAGAACTCCTTCTCCAGAATGTGTGACCCAACAGCAGAGTCGTGTGTGCTGTGGAGATTCATGGTGCTTCTGTGTGTTTTGGCCAATATAACACACAGAAGCAGCGGCTGCCCCAAATCATGCGTCTGTTATGCTCCATCAGAAGTGCACTGCACATTCAGATACCTGAGTGAAATACCCAGGGACATTCAGCCAGCTGTTGAACGAATTAACCTGGGGTAAAACATACCACATGGAACTTTCTCTAAAAAATATCACAGAAAACAGCTTATATTAGGCGGATTCCTACATTTGTAATTTTGTGTTTCAGGTACAACAGTTTATCAACTCTTAAAGCGAACGACCTCTCTGGACTAAAAAATCTGGAACTATTAATGCTGCATAGTAACATTATCAGGATTGTTGAGGACAGCTCGTTCCATGACCTCACATCTCTGCAGGTAAAATACTCAATTCACTACTTTGAGAACAACATTATAAAAATCAGATTCTGTATTTAAGGTACTGTATGTTACCCAAGGTTGTTTTTTTTTCATATTAAAAACATTTACACATAAAACAATGAATATGTGATGAAGACTTCAGTCATATTACTGGTCTAAAAAAAAATTCATCCATATTATGTATGTCATGTTGAGATCACATGACCAGCCACATTCTTATCACTGCTCCAGAGTGTTCAGAGAGTGATTTGCTATGGCTAGGATGCATAGGATACATGTATCTCGCATGTTATCTTGTTAGCTTCACTGTCTTTAAATAGCCCAGTGTTTTAGGCTACGTTCACACTATCAGTCCAGATCTGTTTTTTTGTGTATCCGATTGGAATCCGTTCTGTAATTATTGACGTCCACATTGTGTATCACAACTGATCCGATTTGTGTGTCCATTCTGTGTGTGTTTATTCTGTGCTGTCGTCTCCATCGGTCTCAAAACATGTCTCCATTATATTGTCATTTTCTGCCCGTCTGGCACTTTGCAACAACAAGACCTTGTTTTTGCACCGACTTTCAGCATGTTTCCTATAACAACATGTGACGTTTATATTTTACATGGCGTGAGAAAGACACATAAACTATGCAAAATTCAATCGGAGCAGGCAGACTGAAACAGATTTCCAGAAATGTGGCTTGAATAGGATTTCAAACCACATATGAATGTAGGTTGAAACAGATTTGTAAAAATCGCATTTCATGTGATTTTTGGCCTTTTAGACTTGCTAAATTTGATTGGATTTCATTCGGATATGCACAAAAATCGGATTGGGATTGACAGTCTGATTGTAGCCTTTGTCAGTCATTGTCTTTGATAATGTTTTTTTTTTTTTAGTGATGGGAGAAACAGTGCTTTTCACAGCTTTGAATAAATTGAACCAATTGCTTCGCAAAATGATTCACTGTTTTGCACGCTGGCGACACCTGCTGGTCAAAACAGTGCAAAAGCAATGAGATCTATGCCCAAACATATTGACACCTTTTACAAAACAATTGAAATGTTTTCAATATAATTTACAATTCATTAAATATTAGTGCTTGTATTATGTGTTTTATTTAGGGTCTTTGCTAATCAGACCATTTACATGTAATTACTATCAGAACAAAATAAAATCCAGCAACACTTGTGGTGAAGGGAACTTTTAATGGTTTCTGAAAAAAAAAAATACTGAAGTGTTTTGGCTTGAAAGCCTTCCTCAGGGTATACAGCTAACACAATACATGAACATGTTAAAAAAAAAAACATCTCCATATTGGGTTAATCAATCAATCAATCAAAGGAAATTAGCAAAAGATGACAAGTTCCTCTCATAACGTCACACTCCATTTTAGAAAGTAATTAGTTAAAAAGGTTAATTATCAAGATGAAACAATCAACCAATCAGAATACATCCTTGTCAAACTGACAAATACGTAAAAGCCCGTACACAGGGAGACGCGTTTAGCTGTATACGTAAAAATTTGTATCATATCGTCATTTCGTCTAGACGGATCTGGCATTTTGGGAGCTTGAAACCGCTATTTTTTGAAACCGGGTCCCAGAGTGGATAAATCTGAAAACGACACCCCTGCGTTTTCGTATGTACAGCCAATCTGTATATTTTGTGAAACAAAGAATGAGGGAAAAAAAATGATTGGATAGGGAAAGCTCTGGCTTCATGTGGATGTGGCCTAATACATTGTCACTTCCTGAGGGATTCAATCAACAAGCATCAAGGTAACAACTTCCATTCCATTTTTTTCCAAAAAAAATCAGACTCAGACACAATACATTCCAAACATCACAGAAAAAAATCTTAATTCATACCTTTTGGAAACAGATTAAAGAGCCAAAAAGACTCTCTCTTTTTCCTTTGTAAGTTGTCTTTGAGTATCGTTGCATGTTACTTCAACCGTTGTATCTGCAGTGACACTGTGGACCTTTTTTGTCTCATTTATCTTGTTGTCTAAGAGTTCCCATAAGTTCTCCTCTGCTGAAGTTGATGGCTGGGGTTACTGGTGGAAGCAGTATTGAGGTTTCATGTATCACTGCATTCAGCATTGCAGTCCTTGATTGCAGCATCGTCTTAAACCTGAAATACAACAGTGTGGCCATGGCCAACATCCTTATGTATTATACACCTCCGAAGCATTGCTTTATGTTTGTGCTCAAGTTATTTGTGAGATCAATTGCTGTCGGTGTGCTTTCCAGCAGGCACCATGATGTTGAAAAAACTCCAAGTTGACTTCAAGCATTGTCAAAAAAACAGGTCAAAAACGCAAATCAAAAACTGACGTCAAAAACTTGATGTCCAATTGATGTTGAACAAAAAACCCTGTCAAATTGATGTAAAAACAGGTCAAAAATGTAAATCAAACTGACGTCAAAAACTTGACGTCCATTTGACATCCACACACTGATGTTCTTCTGACCACCAAAATAACGACACAAAAGCAATGAAAGAACTTTTATTCAGCAAACTTGAAATCAATAATACAAATATAAATAAAATAATGCACCTATTCTGATTGAGAACAAAGATCAATGGCTGTCTGGCCCTTTTGGCGTCCCATACCCCCATATCTGTCGGGAGCTGACCGGAGATAGTTCTTCATGTATTTGTTGATGTCAGCCTCAGACGCTGCTGGATTTGACTGCTGTACAGCACCTGAATGAAGATGGAACAACTTGTATCACTTGTTTTAAGACATTATAAACTACAGCTTTAATTACAAGATTTTCAGCCACCATCACTCATAGTAACATACTGTAGCAAACCACAAAATAATTAAAGCTCTCTAAACAAGCATGGATAACCTAGATCAGTAATCCTCACTATTTCTTCCATAGCGGTTTAGACATTAATGGCTGTGTGTTGAGTTATTTTGAGGGGACAGCAAATTTACACTGTTATTCAAGCTGTACACTCACGACTTTACATTGTAGCAAAGTGTCATTTCTTCAGTGTTGTCACATGAAAAGATATAATAAAATATTTACAAAAATGTGAGGGGTGTACTCACTTCTGTGAGATACTGTATATGATAATTTATCTAGACATTTGATTATTCTATTTAACTCTTTACTCTTATTGTACTCGTTCATTCGGTTCTCAGAGTCGCACAGGGTCCTCGCACAAGCTGTTATGCGGGCACACGATCACAAACTCGCCAGTCTGATCAATAACCAGAGGTTATGGCTAAAGCAATTTAACAATGCTGCCCATGCTTGCTATTGTTAAAAGGTACCCATGTAGCACCATACTATTGCCTATATAACAACTCCGACAATAATCAGGGGTTATGACCAGTATTATGAGGTAATGTTGCCCCATGCTTACTAGAACCTCGATAGTATTTTATTTGGCCCCATATAGTTAACTATATAACAACTTAATTAAAGCAGAATCAGAATCAGAATCAGAAAGAGCTTTATTGCCAGGTATGTTTACACATACTAGGAATTTGTTTTAGGGCAATGACCAAGGGTTATGGCCAGTACATATCTTTGTCTAGCCCCATATAGTGAACGAGATTGCATAACAACTTAGTAAAAGTCAAGCAGTTAGTAGATTTGCGGTAACAATGGATACATCGTAATCTACTGAAGTCAATAATTTCAGAGTAAGTCAGAATAAAACCAAATGTAACAATTTATTATTAGTCAGGTAAATGTATCATGCCAATTACATAATCACTTAAAAGCTGGTCAATACAAAACATCAAATGCTCACAAACAGAGTAAAAGATGTACCGGACATCTGGAAAATACATAACGCCGAGTGTCTGGAAGACACTGCATTACAGGCCAATCTGGCCACAGAATCGCACCTTGAGCTCCTGCAACATCTCTTTAAATATTCAGACCAAGACAGAAGCTTCTTTCAAATGGAAACATGAGTTCACAATGGGAATTTGCATTAATCAGGGCCCCAGACTGGGTAGTTTACACCTTTTTGGGGACAGAAAGCCATTTGCATGAAAGACCCTGTGAAAGGGGGCTAACCCACCACAGAAAACAAAATATCTCTAAACTCTTAAAACCTTTATTACCTTCTGGTTTACTTCTGTGGGAATAAGACCTTTGTACCAATCGCACTGAGACATTTCAAATGATAACAAACATGTATAGCATTGTGTGATATTTGTTCACATTAAACCATATAGATTTTGGGTGAGTTTTAGGTCATTGCAACATGTGAGATGTGAGAGATGGGTGAAGGGAATAAGATGTAAATTGGGACAATACTGAGATGTGATTGCGTCTTGGATGGGGATGCTAATTTCGCAAGAAAGAGTTCAAATGTTAATTTCCTTTGTTTTCTCAGAGAGTAGCCATCTCTTGGTCCAGACAGTCCGGCATCAGTCTTGTATTAGCCATGTTTAAATGAGTGCATTCTAGAGAATATCTATGAACTTTTCCATATCATTTACGTTTACCAGGAGATGAAAACGGATGAAAGTGTGGTATGATGTGATACTGAAGGACATGGAGCTCATCACCTGCAGGGTGTGTTTTGGACGTGAGGAAGCGGAGCTGATGTGTTCCAGTGCGCTCCGGCCAAATTTAACCTCTGCTTATGGACATGGAAAGCACAGGGATCCTCATGCTATCTTTTGCACTCAAACGTTAAAATCTCTGAAACAAATTCTAACCAACGCTAGGCTACTGTAGACTACGACAGTACACAACAGCTTTGGGAAAGAACAGCGTAGCGGAGTTGAGGAGGTTACTTTTATGTGTTTACATTGTGTATCTGCAGTGGCTGAAAAGCTTGCCGTGCAATGAGTAACACTGATATACATAGACACTATATACTCTAATCATACTAGATAAGTAATGTAGTACTATACATACCAATTATAACTTGGCAGAGCCATGCTTTGGCCCAGTGCCATCAAAGTTCATGGCCTTCAACTCGTTTGTTAGAACTCTGCCAATAGAAAACAGAGAACCAAGTGCAATCAGTAACCACTTAGTGTTTTCCTGAATGAACAATAAAAATAAGTGACAAGAGTAGCTGAGCCTTCAAGCAGAGGAGGACTGTCTGTGACAGTTTTTCCTCAGTCACTTTAATGACGATTTGGGAAATGCACCAATGTTTGCACAGCATTAAGTGAGTTGCTCAAACCAATTAGTGCAAACGGCACCACACAGTGGATTACCTATAAAATACTTAGCAAAATGCTTAGTTTACATCTCAAAAGCAAGTACCTATGCCAATCAACATGTCAGTGGCAACAGAATGAACTGTTAATGCATCACTTATGACCAAGTTGGTCAAAATGGTTAGCAATGTTGTCAATATAACAAGGCTGGAGTTTTTCCTGTTTGCCAATTTCAACAGTTTAAAAAAAAAAAAAAAAAAAAAAAAAAAAAATTATTCACACATTGCTGAATGTGGGGGACTGTAGGACATCAGATATGATTCATATTTACTACATACTTTTGCAGTTCTGTTTGTACTGCAGTTTGACATCAGTCATTGTCATAAAAGGAGAAAGACTACTTACAATACAGCAAATAATTCTAGAAAAGTGTAATAGACATGGCAAAATGTACAATACAGACTGCATATGAAAACATAATGACTTGGGCAATAACATAATATACCTAAATGTGACTACACAGAACCTGTATAATGCATTTTGGCTGACATGACATTTAATTGAAATTTGGACATAAGCTATTGCATGGGTGTACGAAAGCATTTGCTGTTTGTAATAACAAATGACTATAACAACAAGTAACAAATAGCTTTTTATGATGTGAAAAAAGCAGAAGTGACTAGATGATGTCAAAGTTGATCTACAAGTTTTGAGATTTTCAATTCTGATCTCAGACATACACCAAAGCAACTGACACAACTGCATTATGGAGTTTCATGTACCTTTTAATCACATTTTTTTACACAGTCCTCAAGGTTTGCACCCCCAATCTTGACCAACTGTGACATCTGAAAACACACACAAAAAAAAAAAAAAAAAAAAAAATTTAAAACATTTATTGCTACCTATCAGGAACACATGAAATACAGGAAAGACTGAATAGGATAAGGAGGAACAGCATTACTATTGGCCTGGCATAGTAATACTGACTGTGAGATTCATCTGTCCTTCATCAGCCAGTTGCCCTTCCAGATTCTTGAGCTCACGCCTGCTGTTCATCTTCTCCAGGTGAAACTGAGAGTCTGGGGGCTCAAAGTTTTGGCCCACCTGGGACAGCTTTGCCCGATTATCGGCAAGCAGATAGAGGACCAGTCTTTGGAACTCTGAAGGTCAAATGAATGAAAGTGAAATTGTATTCATCCCTTTAGCCACAACAACACGGTCAGTAAGAAAATAATGAGGTACACTTACTTCCATTATCTAATGAGAATAGGTCATCGCCCTGTTGGTGCTGGTTCCCCCTACGTGAAGTGTTCTAGTTCTGCTAGATGTTTGGCAACCTGGGCTATAGGATTGCGAGATTGTCTGACCATTTTCTTTAGAGTCTGCAGGTAGTTCTCAAATGGAAAGGCTGAAACCCCATTCAGTGAACATCTAAAGTGTTCCACATCATCTGGTAAGCGAGTTAGTGAGTGCACATTGTACACAGTGAAGGTGTTTCCACATATCCGCGCACTTCCTCACATAGTACATGAATAGCTGTCTGACAGTCCAAGTGTTCCTCGCGCTCTGCGTCATCAGAATTCAACAGGATTGACATTGCAACCATCAAGGAAAAGAAAGTGATTGTATACAGCATGTGAAACCACTCTTCTCAGAACCACTGGTCCAATATAAAGGAGAAACTGTCTGAATTCTGTGGCCTTCCACCTGTCAAATTCCAGTAAACTCCTAGGCTGCCCAGCAAACTCACTAGGCAGTTTTCCATTTAATGCCTTCGGTTTATCCGAAATCTCACACCTTTGCTGCATGGACAGTCTGCATGTGTTGGGCCCTCCCTTCATGTAGCAAAGCATTCTCCTAACTACACCCAAACACACCAAATGCATGTAGTCCAATGCAAATGTTCGGACGCATGAAATTCCAGCTAGGGTCAGTGGGGATTTTTCAATTTGGTGGTCTTCGCAGGCAAGTCTACTGAATTCTGCTGCAGACCTTGCAAAAAACACCAGGTGTTGTAGCACCGAGAACAACTCGTCCCACGTAGGTGCCTCTAACTGTGCAGCGCTCAAGCAAAGTAACTATTGTGAGTCTTTATACACTTCAGCAATGATTGGGCAGGTGCATCACAAATGAAGGCTTTAACAGTCACTTGAAGTGTTTTCTCTCCGTGGACTATGCCGTCTTGCTTAAGTTGCTGCTACTCCTGAAGAAAATCGGACAGGTAATCTTGAACTGAGCTGGGTTTTGCTTTTCCACAATAGAGTGCCACAGTGAAGGGTGCAGTCAAAAAAAACTCATGGACTGGAGCAGACTCCTGAGCTGGAGTGGGTTCTGAGGCAAACTCATGAGCTGAAACGGGCTCTGGAGCGGACTCACGGGCTGGAGCGGGCTCATGGGCTAGAGCGGGCTTAGGACTAAACTCATGAGCTGAAACGGGCTCTGGAGCGGACTCACGGGCTGGAGCGGGCTCATGGGCTAGAGTGGGCTCTGAAGTAGAGTCTTGGACAGAACCAGATTCTGGAACAGACTCATGGGCTGGAATGGGCTCCAGAATAGACTCATTGGCTGGAGCAAATTCAGGAGTGGATTCCCAGGCTGAAGAGCAGTCTCCGGGCCACACACGACATGGCCATCCTCGTAACGGGGAGTCCAGTCGACAGCGTGACCACCCTTGAAACCCCTGGGCTTGAGACTATCGCTGAAACACCAGCTGCTCGCACCGACGTCAACGAAGTGTCCTCCAAGCTAGAAGTCAGTCTCAAATGCCTAGGGCCCATCTTAATGGCTTCCTGTGCGATGTTCATGACAACTGGGAACTGTGGTGTGGTATTCATGATGGCTAGAGACTCTGATGTGACGACCATTGTGGCTGGAGACTCTGGCGTGGTGGCCATTTTGGCTGATGGCTTAGGCTTGGCGGACATCTTGAGCACAGGCTCTGGTGCGGTGGCCATGCTGCAAATAGGCACCACTTGACCAGGAGGAACAATCTGACTTCAGTATTGGAGAACATCGATGAACCCCCAAAACCCCAGAGTCTTAAGTTCCTCCATCTCCCATGAAGGCAAAGGGTAGTCCAGACATCCATTAAAGATCTCTATTAATTCTGAATCCTTATACTCCAGCCCCACTGCCAAAGTCCAAAATAGCAGAGCTAGACCACCCACCTCCATTACCTGCTGGTGAAGGGCAGTCAAGTCATGCCCTTCTCTCCTTCTTAGAGGTAGGGGGAATGATCCAGATTACCATGCTGCTGGATCTGAAGATGATCGAGGTTTTTGTCACGGTTGCTCTGAGACTTAGAGTAAGATCCAAGTGCAGTTTTATTTGGGATATCCAGAATCGTAGTATACAGCCAGGCAAGAGACAAAAACAAGAAAACAAAACCAGCCAGAGTTCTCAGAAGTGCATGTAACAAATACAAAACCTTGATGAATAATGGCTGAGACAAACTGGGTATAAATAAGCAGAAACTAATGACATGAGTGAATACAGCTGAGTGCAATGAAGAGCAATGAGTCCGGGACAAAGGATTATGGGAGATGAAGTCCGATATGGTGAGGCAATAGTCCAGGGTGGAGTGCCCTCTGGTGGATAACCAGGGCACTCCAACTGGTGATCATGACATACTGCCTTTTCTAGTATTTTTGACAGAAAAGGTAGATTCGAGATCGGCCTGTAATTGACTAACTCTCTATGATCAAGTTTTTTTAATAAGAGGTTTGATAATAACCATCTTAAAAGTTTTTGGTATGTATCCTAGTGACAAAAATGAATTAATGATATTAAGAAGAGGATCAATGACCTCTGGAAGCATCTCTTTCAATAGGGTCTAACATACATGTTGTTGATTTAGATGATTTAAAGAGTTTAGACAATTATTCCTCTCCTATAGCAACGAATGAATTGAATTTTTCCACAGGGACAATTCAATGCACTGTCTGACGCGATACTGTAGTAGACAGTTGCATTGTTATAATTTTCTCTCTAATATTTTCAATCTTGCAAGTAAAGAAGTTCATAATGTCATTATTGCTGTGCTGTTTGGAAACATCTGGGGTTGAAGCTTTATTTTTCATTAATTTAGCCACTGTAACAAATAAATACCTAGGGTTGTGTTTGTTTTCTTCTAAGAGAGTTGAAAAATAAGCAGATCTAGCAGTTTTTAAGGCCTTTCTGTATGCAAAAATGCTTTCTTACCATGAGATGCAAAAAAACTCTAGTTTTGTTTTCTTCCAGCTACATTCCATTTTTTTTTTTTACATACACCAGATGTTTCATAGCTTGTCTATGTAATTCACCACCAGATATTTCATAGCTTGTCTATGTTTCATAGCTTGTCTACATAATTAGTTCACCCAAAAATGTAAATTCTGTCATTTATTATTCACCCTCATGTTGTTCCACACCCATAAGACCTTCGTTCATCTTCGGAACACAAATTCAGATATTTTTGATGAAATCAAAAATATCTAACTCCTCCATAAAAGGATCTCCATAGATCTGACCCCTCCATTCTGACCCCTCCATAGACAACAATTTAATTTATTACCACTTTCAAGGCCCAGAAAGGTAGTAAAGACATTGAATGATATTTTGAATGCAGTGCTTTATTTTGCAAGAGATGTGAGGCATTTTGTATTTTGTGGGTGCAATTCTTGGATTTGTGTGTAAAGTTTTGAAAAAAAGAAGCAAAGTTTTGAAAATGTGTGTGAGCAGTTAAAAAAAACTGTAATATCTACACTGCCTTTGTGACAAGGTCCAAATTCAGGGGAAGGAGAAGACAGGGTTGGTGAATCAATGCGAATAGACTTTTATTCAAAACTCAAAAACATGCTCTGCACAATTCAATAATTTAGGACTTTCAGGGTTGAGAATGGTCGCTCTCTGTCTTCCCAGGTCTGGCCAGGGCTTTTTATCCCTCCTCTCCACTCCAGTTAATATAATCAGAGACAAGTGTTAGTCATCAGCACTTATCCTACTTTAACACCGCTTGTCTCCAGACTCACACTCCTGTTGCAGACTCCACTGAACCTCACTCCTCTCGTCACAGTCTTGTTTCTGGTACACTGAGCAATAAATCATAGAGAGTAGTATTGTCAATACAGAGGTTTGGGCCACACAGGGCAGCAGTATTTAAAGGAAAGAAAATCCAATGAATTTATTTAATTATATATATGATATTCAAGTGCACTTTTCAAAATTTAATACCATAACCGTAACATAAGATTTGTGATAACTGTTTGCTGGACTTGATACTAATTAGAAAAACATGTATTTTATAAGAATTGTGGTATAACTGAAGCCCTTTTGTTTCTATAATGTGTGCTTTTAGCTGTGTCCATTGAAAAGGTCTGAAGCTTATCTGAAATGGAGTCAATTTAAAAATCATATACAGTCACTTCATTTTCACATCTTAATTTTTTTTTTTTTTTTTTTTTTTTTTTTTGCATGTCTAGGTTCTGAAAATGAGTTATAACAGAGTTGAGAAGCTCAACAAGAACACGTTTAGAGGCCTGGACAATCTTGTACGTCTTCATATGGACCATAATCACATTACCTTCATCCACCCAGAAAGTTTTTATGGATTAAAAATGCTGCAGTTGATCAACCTTGAGGGAAACCTACTCCAACAGCTTCATCCAGATACATTTATATCACTCCGGTTCAGCCAGATTTTGAAATGGTCATCTCTCAAGACCATTTACTTGTCAGACAATGCTTTAACCACATTGCCTGCAACTATATTTGCTGGCTGCTACAAGATTGAGAATCTCTTCCTTAGTGGAAACCCCTGGTCATGTGATTGTTGGATGGGTTGGCTTGTCCAGTGGATAGAGAAACACCCTGGTGAGATTGGTCTATATTGAACTTAAAATAAAAATAGCAGGAAAAGCACAAAAGTGTAAATAATCAGGAACTGGACTTTTTCCCAATCCCAATCCCAATAAATAAAACTGCATTTATTTTTACGTATACATATAATGAGAATTAATTTTGCTTTGCAGGTGTTCTAAAATGCAAAAGAGACAGGAAGTTTCTCAAAGAACAGTGTCCTGTCTGTGAATTCCCAGTTTCCTCCAGAGGCAGAAGCATTGTGCAATTGCAAAGTGATAGCTACACGTGCACCAGACCATGGATTCATCCTCACTTGAAACAGAGGAATTTTACCTTGGGTGATAGTGACTATACCTCAGTCTCTCCTAAGGATTTTGTTGCACCCATTGGCATGTTGGAAATGAACATGACAGATCAGTTCCACAATGATGCTAGGATAGTGTGTAATGTGCAGAGACCTACAGGAATTGAAAACATAACTGCAACCTTTCAACAGAATGGCAAAGATTTAACTGCCCTGAGTGCAATTGTTTCTACATCACTGATCTGCAACATTGATTATGACGATATACACCAGATTTGGAACATTTTGGCTACCTATAGCGATTCCCCGATGAGACTTGAGCGAGGATTATTACTTTCTTTTAAACCAGATAAAGTTTACGCATACAAACAAGTACTACCCACTGCAGATGATATTTTTACAGAAATTGAAGCAAAAATCAAAGCCAATCCTGAATGGTTAATGCAAGGTACGGTCCTGCTACAGCTAGACCGCGTTACAACAACATTCCCGACCCTTACTATCAAATATTTATCCAATGTTAAAATAGATGTTGACAGCAGCAAGGATAGTAGAGACCAGTATAGCTGGGCAATGATAAGAAGGGACAACCAGACCAAGACTGAACACTCAGTACTTGCTGGTGGAGTGACTGAATTGAATTGCCAGACCGTTGGGGATCCTAAACCAATTGTAGAATGGATTCTACCAGATGGAAGTAAATTACGTGCACCATACAACAGTGAGGATCAAAGGATCGTACTAACTTATGAAGGAAGACTTACTTTAAAATCCGTTGAAATCTCAGATACAGGTGTCTATCATTGTATTACAACTAACTACCTGGATGCAGATGTTCTTGCCTTCAGGGTAACTGTGCTGCCCCTGGATACTGAAGAAGAAGAGATCAAGGGGAACAAAGTCTCACATACCCTTGGTCAGAACCTACTTCTTGATTGTACATCAGCCAGTAGTCCACAGGCTTCCATTCAGTGGATATTTCCTGACCACACAGTTTTAGACAAATCCTATGGCAACAGAGAACTCCACAAAAATGGCACTTTGGTAATACATGAATTGACATCCAGAGACACAGGTTTTTACAGATGTTTAGCTGGAAATTTTCTAGGAGCAGATATGATAGCGTTTCAAGTAACTGTTCATGATGATGTGTCATATAGCACAAGGCCAACTTACGTAAAGGAATCTGGTGATCATGTTGTACAAATTATAGACGATAGCCAGAAACTTGGAAGTAGGTATCTCTCACAAAGGGTTAGTGAGGAGTCAAGGAGCATTACCTCAGGGAGACCATACACTTGGCTACAGTCCAGATTTCATAAGGTTCCCACTCGCAGAAGAGGGAATGGAAGGAAGTCTGGAAGAGTTTTTAATAAAAAGTACAAGAAAGAAGGTGTCACTTTCATCAGTAAGTCTCAAATTAAAGGAGGAAATAAAAAGACACTTAAAGAACCCTCTGATGACAATGACATAACCTCAGGGGATGGTATCTCTGAAGATGAATTTATTGTAATGACAACTACTCAAACACTTGAGCATAAACCAGTTAGCACCATTACAATCAAAGATATTAAAATCCCAGAGACTTACAAAACTGTCACCAGTGCTTCCATTGAAGTAATACCCGAGAACACTAGTAACATCTTAAGAGCAAAAGAGAAAACTAATTTGGTTGCAGCAACATCACACTCTCATTCTCAGACAACTGCCACCCCGATTATGGCCAGTTACACTTTGAGTAATTATGGGACTCAAAGAGCTGAGACAACACCAAATACAAACAAGTCAGATTATATGTTAAGTCATAGTGATGGTAAAACCCTCATATATGAGAGAGCAACAAATAGACCCTTAGGGAAACTCATTACTCTCAAACCTTCTCTAACAGAAGTTGCAGAGCTTCAGTTCTCTGGGGACTCAGAAGATGCTGCCACTGGAGCTACAACACTTTACAACTTCCAGGGCCCAAATGCCACCTATTTGGAACCTAAGAGTCAGACCATATTAACAGCGGTCACCACAACCGAGCAAGACAGAGAAAAGATCACATTTCAGACCACTCAAAGAATCAAGTCAGAGCTCCTTCCTGGGTCCACCATCATCTCCAAACACCAGATCCAAATTGTTCCCTCCAAAAAGATGCAATCAGGAAAGAGGCGTAACTTTCATGGCAGACGTAGGATCATTCGGCCCAGCAAAATTACAGACATACAATCTTTACTTGATAAATTTAAACACCTTTCTATAAACAAGGAATACAATCTCACATTTTCACACACTGTGGACAAAATCACAGATTGTGACTATGGGAGAAGAGTTACATCTGGAGTGTCTACAGATAAATGCAAAACATCAGTGGATCAAAGCCTGGTCAACCCTACAGCTAGGTATCACATGCCAACTTCCTCTTTCACAGTGACAGAAAAACCTGTCATGGCAACTCATTTGTCAGTCTCTGGAAAGACTGTCACTGATTCACAAATGACAGCAACTATGGTGCACTCCATTTCTGAAGAGTCCAGTGATTATAAAAGTTATTCTAATGCAATAGAGAAAGAACTGACTTTCACAACTACATCCACATCCGTGATGTCTTCTAAAACCACACACGGGAAGATTCCATGGCATAGACCATTTGGACACAAGGGGGAACTGAAAGAAACCCACAGCAAACATCAAAACCCATTTACGTTGTCCACAAATGAGGAGCAGATGGCCTCAGCATCCACAGAAGAACCTTACAAGGCAAAAACTGCAGTACCTACTACAGAACTGCAGCTTACACATAATATAGCCTCTTCTCCAGTGACAAGACAAAATATTAATACTCCAGAGACATCATTTGATGACTCATCAGGTTCTTCCACTTTTACAGAAACACATTTCTCTGTCAATGTCATAACCTCATCTACAACACCTGAGTTTTTCAGCTTTCCAGCCTCCCATAAGCCGTCCACAACCACAGAGTCACTACGGGTGTCTCACTCTCTAGCAGCACCACCAACAATGAGAAGTGCACTAAAGCAAGACACTGGTCAGAATAACTTCTCAGGTTCTCAAAATGGATTGTGGGGAAACCAAAAGCCTGGTTATCATAGACGAGGCTCTAGACGGAGAAGGCCCATAAAAAAAGCAACCACAAAACCCCCAATTATCACAGTAACTAAAATCACTGACAAATTGACCACAGCTGGAGTGAATATGAGGAATTCCCCAGAAAGAGGTTGGAGATTTACAACACAGAGACCCACAATCAGAGTTCAGCCAACTATACATGAACAGAAATACAAGGATTGTTTAGAGTGTCCTCAGCCAAATGCCTCTGGTAAACCTCGGAGTAGAACAGTTACTTCAGACACAATGACTGATTCAACGGCCAACACGTTCACTCCATTTCCATACAGCAGTAGTACTGCCAATGCACATGATAACACAAGGTATGACACCTCAGCTATTAGGGATATTACCTCCAAGCCAAGGATTAATGGCGGTAAAGCTGCCAGTTTTACTGTTCTGTCAAACTCTGATGCTTTCCTCCCCTGCAACGCCACTGGCAATCCTGAGCCAATCATCAGCTGGAACCGATTCTTGTCTACCACAGGTACACAATTGAAACCACAAAGCTTACCCTTACTGTTATACCATTTTCATTTTCATAGTATTTTATTTTACATTTTGGAATGTCTTAAAGGGATAGTTCACCCAAAAATGAAAATTCTGTCATCATTTACTCAGGTTGTTCCAAACCTGTACAAATTTCTTTGTCTGCTGAACACAAAGGAAGATATTTTGAAGAATGTGGGAAACTGAACTGTTTTGGAGCACCATTGACTTTTTTTCTACTATGGAAGTCAATGGTGCCCCAAAGCAGCCTAGTTACAAACTTTCTTCAAAATATCTTCATTTGTGTTCAACAGACCAAAGAAATTTATACAGGTTTGGAACAACTTGAGGGTGAGTAAATGATGACAGAATGATTTTCATTTTTGGGTGAACTATCCCTTTAAGTCACAACATAAAATAAAAAAAGGACTTTTTATGTTTGCTGATCCTTTTTTGTCTCCTTTATATCATCAGGTAATATGTTGACCATCAAGGGGAAAATGGGTAAATTTGAGGTTTTGAAGAATGGAACATTGCTCATCCAAAGAACAAACATTAAAGACCGTGGACAGTACATATGTTTTGCCCAGAATGAGTATGGTTCTGACAAGCTTGTGGTTACATTGTCTATTGTGGCCTATCCTACCCGGATATTGGAGAAAAAGATGAGAGAAATGAAGGTTCCTGCTGGGAAAACTGTGCACTTGGAATGCAGGACAGAGGGCAGGCCAGTGCCCACGGTGTCATGGATTCTACCTAACCACACTGAAGTTATGGGTCTGAACGCTGAGCATGACAGAGTAATAGTAACCACATTGGGGACACTAACTATTCAAGAGGTGTCGGTTTTAGATCATGGACATTATAAGTGTATTGCAAGTAATCCAGCTGGTACTGACACTGCCACTGTCCATCTACAGGTGGTAGCAGCACCACCTGTAATACTGGAAGAAAAGCGACAGCTGGTGAAAGCTGATACTGGGCAGAATCTCTTTTTTCCATGTACCACTTATGGTGACCCACAACCCACAACACACTGGGTCTTACATGATGGCAGGATAATATGGCCTCTAACTTACTCACACAGCAAAGTTTCAGTTTTTGTAAATGGTACACTTTACCTGAGGAACGTAGAAATAACTGAAAGTGGAAAATATGAGTGTATTGCAACAAGCTCTACAGGATCAGAACGGCGTGTTGTCACACTTTCTGTGAAGAAGGCAGAAACTGCTCCTCAGATCATTGAGACATCACAAAGAAGAAATGATGTGATATATGGTGATCTTCTTTGTCTGAATTGCTCTGCAGTTGGGAACCCAAAACCTCAAATTATTTGGAGGCTTCCTTCCAAGGCTCTTGTGGATCAGTCGCACAGGTAGACTATAACAATTATCATTCAAATAAAACACTTTTATTTTTGTTTGATTGCAAAACCTTAAAGCTGCAGTTTGTAATGTTTAAATTGCAAAATATTCTCCTCCATCTCTGAATGAAAGAGATTCCCCAGAGACTTTTGTTGTTGTTGATGAAATGTTTTAGAACTGAACATAATAAGTAAAAGTGACTTTTCCGGGACTATTTATTTTTTATTTTATTTTATTTTAGATTTTTCATAACTGACTTAACCCTGGAATGAACAATTAGAATAAATCTCAATTAGGGTAAAAGAATTAAACATGAGCATATACAAATGCATATCCTATATCAACACTTCTGTAAATGTTCTCAAACTAACAGTAAACAGTTTTTTTAAAAACAATTACACATTCTCATTTCAGAATGGGCAACCGTATCAAAGTCCTAGAAAATGGTACCCTCATCATTGAATCAGTCAATGAGAAAGATGCTGGGGATTTCCTTTGTGTTGCACGCAACAAAGTTGGGGATGATGTACAGCTAATGACGGTGTCAGTTTCTATGAAGCCAGCTCGGATTGAACCAAACGTCTTCAGTAGGAAGCAAGTGCCTTATGGCAATGACCTAAAAGTGGACTGTATGGCTGCTGGTGTCCCCATGCCAGAGATATCCTGGGGACTTCCTGATGGTACCTTGGTGAATAGTGCCCTGCAAGCAGATGAAACAGAAGAAGATCAGTTCAAACGGTACATCTTGTTTGATAATGGAACACTGTACCTGAATAATGTGGGTACTGATGAGGAAGGTGACTATACCTGTTATGCTGAAAACAAACTGGGTAAGGACAAGATGCATGTTCACATAAGTGTGGTAACCGCAGTGCCTCGCATTCAACCCCCAAAGCTCTCCTATGCCAAAGTGAAACCAGGTGGAAACGTTCGATTTGACTGTAAGGCTATAGGTGAGCCCAAGCCAAAGGTCCTTTGGATGCTGCCTTCCAAAGACATGATTGCTGCATCTAATGAGCGTTACTTAGTGCATGCTAATGGGTCCCTTGATATACGAAATGTTAAATTAGCTGATGTTGGGGAGTATGTCTGCATGGCTCGGAATGCTGCAGGTGAGGAGAATAAAGTATATAAGCTGGACATTGAAGGAAACCCACCCATCATCAATGGCTTCAAACAAAATAGAACTGTGATGAAAGATACAGCAATCAAACATACTAGAAAGCTGATAGACTGCAAGGCTGAAGGGAATCCAGCACCAAAGATCACATGGATCATGCCTGACAATATATTTCTTACTGCTCCATATTATGGGAGCAGGATTAATGTCCATAACAATGGCACGCTAGAGATTCGTAATGTTCGGCCGTCAGATACAGCAGAATTTATTTGTATGGCTCAGAATAATGGAGGTGAATCAGTCATGTTGGTTCAACTGGAAGTGACCGACAAGCTCAGAAGGCCCATTTTTAAGAACCCTTTTAATGAGAGAGTGGTGACTCGGGTAGGGAGAACTGCAGTGCTAAACTGTTCTGCTGATGGGCAACCCATACCTGAGATCATATGGATGCTACCCAATAGGACTCGGTTCAGTGGAGGACCTGGGTTTGAGGGCTCAAGATATCGTCTGGGTAAGGATGGCACTTTTGTTATTTATAACTCCAGCATAGAGGACACTGGTAAATACCGTTGTGCTGCAAAAAACAAAATGGGCTATATTGAAAAGCTTGTTGTTTTTGAGGTGATTCAAAAGCCTTATATTCTGACACGGCCAAAGGGGGTTATTCAAGGTATTTCTGGAGAGACACTCTTTCTACATTGCCTGACAGATGAAATCCAGGCTAGTGTTTCTTGGACCACGCCAGGAGGTTTTGTTCTTGCACGTCCACAGGTGACTGGACGCTACCATTTAATGGACAATGGGACACTTGTTGTACATGAGACAACCATGCATGATCGCGGGAATTACGTGTGCCGGGCAAAGAATGATGCTGGTGAGGCAGTTCTTGCTGTGCCTGTCATAATTATTGCATATCCACCCCGGATCACTAACGGGCCACCAGCAACTATGAGAGGAGTGGCTGGAGTTCCTCTTCATCTTAAATGTATTGCTAATGGAATACCTACACCAGAGATAACCTGGGAGCTGCCAGATCGGTCTGTTCTTTCTACAACTGGAAAGGAAAGACCTGTAGGCAGTGAGCTTCTCCATGCACAGGGGACACTTATAATTCGAAATCCCACAAGAGCGCATTCTGGTAATTACAAGTGTATAGCCTTTAATTACCTGGGCAGAGATACCAGAACAACATACATGACAATAATATAAGGATGGTCATGACTTCATGACTTTACCACTGTGACTCTTCAAAAGGAATGGCCTGCCAGGTAGTGTGAAGGTCTAGCAAAGACCTTTAACAGACGAAACATGGGTAATTATGCTGTGTGGGAGGAAAACAAGAACTGTGAGGATTCTGTTATCTCTATATAAAATGTTTTACATCCATATTGAATTATAAAAATGTCATTTTATATGACAGAATCAGAGTGAATGTTATCAAATTATTATGATTTGCCTAACTGACATGCTTATTTCTGAAACAAACTAAAATAAAAATGTATAAAAGTAAGATGTAAATGATTGAGATTTTATAGCAATTGTAACTCTGGTGCCATTTGGGATATTTTTATTGGGACATTTATTCGTATACCAATAAGTGTTACAGTACAATATGTTTTTTCTCTCTCTCTTTATGGAGTTTTACTGTTGTTGTTGTTGCCAAGATTATTAAGCATGGCTTACTGTGGTTGTGGAACATATTTGTAAAAAATTACAAGCTTTTGTTCACTGCTCAAGAGTTTATTTACAATGGGACCACAACATGCAATGTTCCTATTACCCTTTTGAGAAGAGTCCTGGGGTCAAACAACCAGGCTTACCACAGAAAAATGTGTATGATGGCCCTCTTGGGTTAGCTTGAACTGCTTTCCTTTTCACTTTGTATTTATTTCTTCATTTCTGTAGATTGTTTTGTTCTGCCAAGTAGTGTTGAGTTGAAAAATAACGAGTTTAGAAACATTTATAAAGACATTTATGTGTTGTCACAGATAGGTTCAGTTATGTAAAACAGATGGATGCGTGCATGCGCATACACATATTCACACACACACACACACACACACACACACACACACACACACTTAGGATGATTCCAAGAGCAGACTCTGGTGTAAACTAAAGGCTCTCCAGGTTTTCCTCTCCCCAAGTAACATTCCATGGCTTCCCACTTTTCAACCTTTGCTTGGATCAACACCTTTCACCACCACCCCTGGAATTTCACGATAGGATTTTAAAATCCACACCTCTGTTCTTCAGACACAAGGGACAGATTCATCTTTAGCTCAGTACCTCATTCTTCCTACATTCATGAAGGATCTTATATGCCGTTTTTGAGTGGACATAATAAAGACACACAAGGGAATAACCTTAAAGTTTAATTTTGTTCATGTAATTAAGTTAATCTTACACGAGTCAGGTCACTTCTGTCCATCAGTTTTGAATGAATTGTTTTAGATTTTTATTTCAAGCCAGCAACACAATTGCACTGAAGTTAACTAGAATACTGTTCCGTCATTACTGAATAACTACACAGGAACAAACGAATAACGCAATATTAACATTCTAGTAACCACTATTACCTAACAGGAAACTCTGATGAATGAATTAGTAAGTAATAGCTCTCAATTGAATCAGATAGTATATTGTTAGCAAATAAATAACTACTATTTTTTTTTTCATACCTCCCAGAGGACTACTAAGAAGTACATAATTAGTGTGAATAATGCATAATGTATAATTAATTCTAAAGTGAAGATCAGTAATGACTCAAGTGTTGCTACATCATTCTAAAGGAATTACTAATTATTTGACTCAAGCCATTGTAAGCTTTTGGGGTTTTTTTTGTAATGCTTTTCACTGTTCCAAATAATTAGCAATTCCTTTAGAAGGATGTAGTAACACTTGAGTAATTACTAGTGGGTTACCTTGATCTTCACTAGAATTAATTATGCATTATTCACATTCAGTATGAACATGTATATAGGCCCTAGCAGTTCTTTCTAGTCCTCTGGGAGGTATGAAAAAAATAGTAGTTATTGATTAGCTACCTTATTCAACTGAGTGATATTACTTACTAATTTTGTAATCAGAGTTTCATGTTAGTTAATAATAGTTACGAAAATGTTAATATTACATTACTAATGTGTTTCTGTGTACTTATTCATTAATGACAGAACAGTATTAAGTGTTACTAGGGCTGGGACAATAAATCGTTGAATTGCAATTCTCTCTCGAATCAATTCTGAGCTTAATTTTATCAGCAGATGGCCTTGTGTGCTTTAGAAACAGCTGTACTCTGCTTGCTTCCAATTCCTTACACACACCACTTGAACCTTCTATAAAATAATCATTCATAAAGTGTGAAAAGGTTGAAGTGAATTACAAGGGTGTTTGCAGTGGGCTGTTTACATTAATCTCGAGTCATAAAAGCATTCTGAGGTGCGAGTACATTCTCAGACTCAGCCGAACGCACGAGCGCTCTTCTTCATGAGCATTTGAGCACGCGGTTAAAAACTAGCCTAGAGCGCCATCTGCTGTTAAAAACTAAGTTTAGAATTTATTCAAGAGAGAATCGCGATGCATTTGGAAAATCTCAGAATCAGTCCACCAATCGGGATGAATCGATTTATTGTCCCAGCCCTAAGTGTTACCATACTAAAAAACATTTTTTGTAGAGTACAAACTACTCCAGCAGTCTAATATTGTCATTCACCTTAGGAACATTTAATAAAATAGAGGAAAATGAGCTAATTATGCTGATTCAGCGTGTAGTCAATGTGACGTCACTATCAGGGATTAAACCTGCCAGTCCAGGTTATGGCTTGGGTGAGGTGCTATACATTTTAAACATGCTCCCTTACAAAATTTCATTCCCATCAAAACCTGAATCTTGAACTTCCAAAAAACTCTCAAAAACCGCAAGTAAGTATTCTTTAACAGACAGTCAAAGAACATGTGTCCATGACAGACTTTATTGATGGCATAACCTGATCACCTTTAGAGGTGAGGGTTTATGGTTGGACTAAAAGTGGTGAAGTGTAGATTTATTGCCTGCCAAGGGAACTGGAGTCTTAACTTTCAAACTGTCTGGAAACTGGAAATTCTGACAGAACAACACTGGATGCTTTCTATAATTGGCCTGTGAATGGGTCTAAATGCAGGTTTCAGTGTTAATGAAAATTATAGATATTTTGATATGACTGTCACCAGCAGATGGTATCAGGCCACACAAACAAATACATATTTAGTATTTAGGTTATAGGTCTTAATCGTGATAATGATACCTCAAATAAAAGATGATAATGAGAGCGGTGCAGTGCTATTGTAATCAGACATTTTATTATATTTCTATGTCACTAGCTCTGATAATGCTACTGGAAATGTAGTACTATTAGGGCTTGAAAATGTTGTAGTATGGGGTTCATTAGAGTCACAAAGTGTCTCTGTTTATTTGTAACTCGCCATCTCCAGTGAGGTTTATCTTGTGTGGTTGAATGGCCTCAGCGTGTGTTTGCAGTGGTTGGAGGTCATGTTTTTGCTCCATCTATCAGGCAGATGTTAACCTCCCCACTTACTCATGTTAGGTTACTCATAGATGTGCTCATTACTGGATATTTGACCTTTGAAGCTTCTCAAAGAAGGAAAGTCAAAAGGTTCACAGAATGTGTTTTGTGGTGGTGGCATGTGCAGTCTCTGTGTTTGTGTGTCAGTAAATGTTCTGTAGAACCATGAACCATAAACGTTTGCAGTAGCATAACTGTAGAGCTGAACAGAATTTTTAATTTCTGATATCTTAAACTATCACTTGTCCACATGACAGAGTGACCATATGAACCTGTTTTTTTGTTATTATTACTGTTTTTAATGCAGTCTAACACATTTAATCTTACATGCAAGTGTTTCACATTGTGATTGAGAGAGAAAAAATGGAGAAAGCGTATACAAAGAGTTCACACATGGCCAGTGGTGGACCGTGAGGGAAATTTTTTGGCAATGCTGACACGTAAATCAACATTGACCAAATATTGCTCAGCCTCATTTTGCATAAACCTGCTTTTAGACAACTGAAATGATAAAACAAACAAACTAGCTATGTTAGATTAAGGTAGCTACATATATTATGCCATTAAATCTCAATATAACTCTTCTATCATACACTAGTGTTGTGTGGGGCAGGGGCAGGTTAAGCGAAATTTACTGTGATGTCAAGTTACATTTTGCGAGATGGATCTGCCTGAAGTGTACATAAGAGTAGTCTTGGATAATATGAGCTGTAGCACCACTTACTGTTTTGGAAGAGGACATTACTCAGACCATTTGTGAGAAGATCATTACTGGTGGAAAAAAGACAAGAGAGACAGTGGTGGAGAGGTTTGAAAAGCACTAATCCAGAGGTCTCCAAACTCGGTCCTGGAGGGCCACTGTGCTGCAGAGTTTAGCTCCATCACACCTGCTTGAAAGTTTCTTGTATGCCTAGTGAGACCTTGATTAGTTGGTTCAGGTGTGTTTAATTGGGGTTGGAGCTAAACTTTGCAGGACAGCGGCCCTCCAGGAACGAGTTTGGAGACCTTTGCACTAATCTAACCCATCGATTTCAACTCTTGGGCCATCTTCAGACTGCCAGCAAAATCAGATTTCCAAATGGGTTTTTGAACATCTGGAAAGCAAAAACAAAATCATGTAATGAGTTTTTTTTTTTCAAATCTGATTCAAACCATTTGAAATGCGATTCCAATCAGATTTTTGACAGATGTGTCTCAGTCTAGACGCTCTGGCTGTTCAAATCAGATTTCAAACTTTTGCATCACTCTTAACACGACACACAATGATAATGTCAAAACTGGTGACGGAAATGCTGGAAGTATTCATACGGTGTTCAAATGGTATGTCCAATGATTTCAGCATTTTCCTGTGCGACAGAGGAGTTCTGACAGGGTGCTTATTTGTAGAGCGGGACTTGCATCTCTATTTATCCTGCATCCATTTTGAAAGCCTCATCACATACGTGGGTACGCCTACATCATTACCAAAGCAGCTCATGCAGATAGGCTGGTTATGTCTGGACACACAAATCTTATCTGATCACTTGCAATTAATAATGTGGACAGTCCGCCTGAAAAGATCTGATTTAAGAAAAAATCCAATTTGCCTGCAGTCTGAACATAGCCTTGGAGTCTCTACTAACAAGCTGATGAGTTGAATCGGGTGTGTTTGATTAGGAAGAGCTCAAGATTGTGTGCTGTTGGTGTACCTCCAGGAGCTGGGGAAAAGGTGTATGTGCTCCTCATAGAACTTATACTGTTAAATAAGCCAACTAATATGTAACAAAATATAATTGCCATAGAAGTGAGGTGTACATTGTGACTGACAGAAGTCAGTGTCCATGCTCAGAGCTTCATGTGCTGTCTATGGTCAGCACAACTGTACATCAGTCTCCAAGTTTCCAAGTAGTCTGAGCAGCCATATGAATGGATTTCAGCCAAAATGAAGTTCTGTGGGTTACATGTATGTAAAGTTGGAAACATTTATTCTGAACCTTACCTTCTGTTTTTAGTTGGACTGAGATTCTTCTTCAATAATAACGGTAGTACAACACTCCAGTCTGTGTTGAGCAAAGAAAGGGGTCTATGGAAAAATAAATCTGTTCTGAGCGAGCTGCCAACATTTTTGCAGAAGCAGTAACCCTGCACTGAACAAACACAGACCTGCCTACTCATTCAGCTTTCCATGTGCCTTTACTAGTCTGAGTGTCTGCCAGAGAAAATGTGCTCTTAACAGCCATATCATGAGACACTGAGGATGCATTAACCATTAAGAGGCTTTGTGTTTTTGTTGATTCTATGCTATATTTCCATGCTTTGTTTTCACAGTCTATCTAAATTATCTTGTGCATGGACGGGTTACTAATTCAATACTTTCATACCTCAGCATTGTCTATTTAAAGAAAGAAGAAATGTCTCCCTCCAGGGCTGTGGAAAGAGAGAAATGTTTCCTTTCCTTTCTGTACAAACTTTCAGACAATTAATCTGGCAGATTATGATAGACATGCAGATGTTGAAGAGGAGAGTTTCAACCTTTAAACTCTCATTTTTCATAATTTCAGTGTAGCTTACTGGTGTTTTTGGACAATGATATTAACATGAAGTCCGAGGTTGGAGCTGAGGACTAGTCAGTGCGCATGCTCCAGAAGTGTAGTAGTAGTGATAACACAATTTTGCCCTGTTGGATGATAAAATGGGTGTCAAAATCCTGCAGATTTACACTGAAGGAGGTAGCCATATCTAGAATGCACATTGGAGTTTTTGTTTTGTTTTGTTTTTTGTGCAAGCAAAGCAGTCGTGTCACTTCATTAAATTGAGGTTAAACCACTGGAGTCACATGGATTACTGTAATGATGTCTTTACTACCTTTCTGGGGCTTGAAAGTGATAGTTGCATAGGCTGTCAATGGAGGGACAGAAAGCTCCCAGATTTCATCTAAAAGATCTACATTTGTGTTCCAAAGATGAACGAATGTCTTACGTGTTTGGACACGAGGGTGAGTAATTAATGACAGAAATTTCATTTTTGAGCGGACTAGCCCTTTAAATTGAAGGAACAATATAGAATGCACTGCAGATGGTGGTGTATAGTATCTTCTCTTTAATTTTGGCATGATGACAGTATCCATTACTTTTCATTAACAAAATGACAAAGATTTTTGGAAAGGCAAATTTGTGAGGGATATTATTTTATTATAGTTTTAATAATACAGATTTGTGAAGCTGCACATGTGTGGGATGGTAATACTGTTTTGGGAAGTCTAAGAGTCTTTGGGAAACTTTAATGATTTGGCTCATTTTTATTTTTTATTTTTATAACATTGCGATTTAACATTAACACCATCAAGTGCACATAGACCACAAACTACATGGTATATCCACTCCAATACTGCCACCTTTTGGTACAGTTGTGTAACCTACACAACCTTTTACAGTCTGACACCCATTTTATGTCTTGGAGTCTCAGAGCGATTACCTGAAGACACTTTTTTTGTGAACTAGTGTAAAGGAGTATGAGTGATTGGAGCATGGAAAGGATAATGAAGGCTACAAAACGAAGGCTGCCTTCCAAGGATCATTCATTCAGATGACATTCGACTGAACTTGATGACATGGCAGCCGATATATGTTACCTTTAAGCCAAACGTTTAAGAAAGCACCCAATATGTGCCGTGAGAACCGATAATTTAATCTATTCAGCATGACTTGTACAACACATACTGTGTAACTGGATAATATTTAGCATATGTACATACATTATAATGCCAGAGGATGATGAGTTTGATGAGTCTGGTTCCTCACTGGGTGTTTGAAGACATTAAGGCAGAGCTTTCTGTAAATTTGCTTTGAAATAACATGGATTGAGAAAAGCACTACATTTTTGAAAATGAACATTGCCACTATTTAAATACATTACATTCAATACATTAAACTGAAGGTCAAACGTGTTTCACCCTTGTATTTTCAGTGGTTTAAGGGTCACAGACTCATGATCTTCTTGGCTTGGTCAGCAAAAACAGTGTTGAACTAACACAGAGTTGACATTATAGCAGATTTTAGACAGTTTTAAACTTCCTCTTGTGTCTGCATGGCATGGCAGGAAGCAAAAAGCAGAAGGGAGAAAGTAAGAATCATTTCCTTTCAGAAAGGTCCAAAATAAAGATTGTTTGCTGAAACCATGAAGTGAGACCTGTCTCAAGGAAAACTCATCACTTTTTATATTGGAGTCATGCTGAGGTACGTGTTACATTTTGCATAATACACTGACACTTAAGTGATTTACAAAACAAGCAAATAATAATAATAATAATAATAATATTTTCTGTGGACCATCACAAAATGTTTTACAGTGTGTTAATGAGTTTTGCTATCTTTACTTAGGATTAATACATGTATTAACCTCTCTTACTCTCCACTGCTCTAAATGCTATTTTTAATAAAGGAAATGTATTTCTTTATATTTACTGTTTACCTTAAACATTAATATTGAAAGTTATATTTTAAATAATTCATGTGTCCTGGCTAAAAAAACAAAAAATTCAGTCTTTAAATACTACGAAAACTTTTAAGTAAAATGTATTTACTGTGTTCATGTTGTATTGCAAAACTGTATTGGGTAACACTTTATTTTACAGTGTCATTGTTACATATGTTACATGTAGTTACTCTAGTAATAACTATAAATTATACATAATTACATGCAACTAACCCTAAACCAAACCAATATTACTTAATTACTTAATATTACTCAGTACTTAAATGTATAACTACAGTGTATCAAAGACATCTTAAAATTGTAAGGTGTCTTTGTTACACTATAATTATACATTTAAGTACTGAGTTATATTAAGTAATTACATGTATTTACTATAGGATTAGGTTTGGTTTGGTTTGGTTTAGGGTTAGTGTCATGTAACTGTGCATAATTTATAGTTATTACTATCATAACTACATGTAACATATGTAACAATGACACTAAAATAAAGTGTTACCCTGTATTGCTATTGAGGTGAGATACAGATAAGGTTAGGACAGGTTTGGTGGTACGAGTAAGGGTGGGTTAAGGTGTAAGGGAAGCGTCAACAGTGTAATTATAGATGTAATTACAGAAATTAATTACAGCTGTAATTATAAGCAGGTATTTTTTTAAATATAAATAACAATGTAGAAATATGTATGTACACAAAACGTGGATTATATCAAATGATTTATTTAACCCTCATGTTGTGTTTGGGTCATTTTGACCCAGAGAGGATTTTCTTTTTCCCGAAAATGTTAGTTAACATTATTGGACTAAAACTTACTGACTTTACTGGGTATAACTACTTCCCCAACATTTTCTGAGTTTTTCTTTTTTTTTTCCCCCTCATTTTGTTACACCTGTGGTGTTCCCAGTCAAAAATGACCGGCCTACTAAAATTGCTTATAAATCTCTCATTACTCTACAATCAGTCAGTTTCAAAAATAAATACAAAACTTTGAAAGAAAACAAGTTGACAAAAAGATTGAATCCTATATTTGATGATAATATAGCATAACGAGAGATTTACAAGCAATTTTTAAAAGGCCGGTCATTTTTGACCAAGAACACAAAAGGTGTTTTCAACACAGCACAAGGGTAAAATGTAGTACATAAAAGACAAAGTGGGACTAAAAATTCTATGATACAGTAAGTCCTTTGTATTATACTATTAAAAAAATGAGAACAACTGTGTTCTTTAGTCACATTCATTATGGTAATATGCTCTTCTAAATATAGCCAGTGTGTATTTTTGTGACAGGAATTACTCATCCATGGAGCTCATAACAGTGCCGGCAGATGTCACGGACAGTTACTCCAGCCAGACCGACAGGAATCAGTCGTCGGAGGCCTGTTCCCGCGACAGCGCTCTGAAGACAACCGTGTTTCCTCTCCTCTACACCATCCTCTTCATCCTGGGCATGTCACTGAATGGCCTGGCAGCATGGGTGTTCCTCCGAATCCCCAGTAAATCTCACTTCATCATCTATCTGAAGAACATAGTCGTGGCTGATATTATCATGACCCTCACCTTCCCCTTTAAGATCCTCAGCGACGCGAACTTAGCAACCGTCGGCGTGCGTGTGTTTGTCTGCCGCGTGTCGTCTGTGCTGTTCTACCTCACCATGTATATCAGCATCCTGTTCTTCGGCCTGATCAGCATCGATCGCTGCAGGAAGACCATGTGGCCCTTTGTGGGCACCAACTCTAGACGCCTGCTCCACAGAAAGCTCCTCTCGGCCTTCATATGGACCTCACTGTTGGCCCTCGTGCTGCCCAACGTGATCCTGACCAGCCGTCTCAATACTTCGGACCGCTTTAAATGCGGTGACCTCAAGACAGATATGGGACTAAAGTGGCATGAGCTGGTCAACCACGTGTGCCAGGTGATCTTTTGGGGAAACCTCGTAACCGTGATAATATGTTACACGCTCATCTCAAAAGAGCTTTACAAGTCTTACGCCCGCACTCGAGCTCAACACGAGGCAAGGCAAGGAGCGAATGTCCCGCACAGACAGCTAAACAAGAACAGCATTCAAGTGAACGTGTTCCTGGTGTTGGCCGTCTTCTTTGTTTGCTTCGTTCCCTTCCACTTCGCCCGAGTGCCGTACACTATTAGCCAGACACGAGGACGGATGTTCAACTGCCAGCAGAAGCTGTTCTTCTTCCAGCTGAAGGAGAGCACACTGTGGCTCTCCTCCCTTAATTCAGTGCTGGATCCTCTCATCTACTTCTTCCTCTGCAAGTCGTTCAGGACATCCCTGTTCAACACCCTGCGTCTGTCTCCTGGCCGCTGCGGGGAGCTTGGGACAGACTCGACCAGCACTCCTCTGGGCAACATGCAGACATGATGGACAAACGCTCAGTCATTCTGTGCAATCCATGTGAAAATGTTGTGGTTCTCCTACACGTCTACTCTTTCACTTAAACTGATTTGCACGCTGTAACAGCAAAGTGCTACATGTTGAATCAAACCTTTTAACAACATCTGTCTCTCTCCTCTTCACTCTGGCTCTTTCCACTCTCTTTCACACAATTACCTCAGTCTGACCCTGATTCAAATCAAGAGGCTTTACCTGCCATGATTGGCTAGCGGAAGAAAGGATGTCAGCTGACTCAACGGCAGGAGTGATCAATGTTCTCCGTGTAGAGGTGTGACCTTAAAGCTTGTGTTGTGTTAAGATAAACATTCATAGAGTTCTTAATGTCCATCACTGTCAAGTGCTAGAGGCAGAAGTACCTTTGATCCTGACTCATTTGTAAAGGCATGGGATGCAATAGTATTTTGGTGAGATGAGTATTTGTTGTCACTGACAAACCTTCTGCCAGGCATCCAGACGTGCAATGTACATGTTTCATGAAAACTTGGCAATGGTGACAAATAGAATTTTAAATACAAAGCTACAGTAAACAGAAAATCAATGCAACCGCTTAACTGATCAATGCCACAATGCATGATGGGAATCTAAGTACTGTGGATATAACACTATAACAGGTCATGTGTGAATTAAAGACATTATTGTAATGCAGACACTGTCTCTGACTGTTGCAACACATCACTGTTTTTCTTCATCTTGTGCTTCACAACCGGACCAAAGTTACTTCCTAAACCTTCTGTTCCAGGGTTGTTGCACAATTTAACATAAAATGTAATGCTTTTTAAGATATGAACTAATAAAATTAATACTATATTTCTACACTATAATAAACACACACAAAATACATCTCAAAATAAATGACGTATGATATTTCTTTCTTTCTTTTACTCAAACTATAAAAACACATTTTGTATTTAGCCAGTTTTCACTAAATAAGGCAATGGAAGAATTATATTTAATCATAACAGCTCTTTACACACGCATTTACCTATTTATTAAACAAAAACTGTAAAATGTCATGTGGAACATCAGTGACTATTTTGATGAAATAAAATAATCCTGGTGATTGGAATAAAATAACTTGTTTGTAGAATTTATACAAAAATAAGTAAATAAATAAATAAAGAAAAAGAACCATATTTTCAAAAAGAATAAAAAAAAAGGCGTGATAAAAACTTCTGTCATCATTTACTCACTCTCATGTCGTTCCAAACTTGTATGCATTTCTTTCTTCACTGGAACACAAAAGAAGATATTAAACATGAAACATGTATCTCTGAAATTCAGCAATCTTCAAAATTGGATAAAAGAAAAAAAATTCCTTCATGTTTGGAATGACCTCTAGGTCGCGAGCACAGTCGAACGCACAGCCTTGCAAAGTATTCTTCATTTGACTCGTACGCGTACACAAGTGTTCGACGCATGCGCAGTTTTGAGCAATCTCTCACCACGAGTTACAGCCCATGTAAACATCTTTGTATTCTTTCATGCTAGAGTTGAACAAATGAGGGTACTTTCTAACCTCTTCACACAATCTCTCGTCTATGTAGGCCTCTATTGTCGCTGTAGCTCGCATGCGTTCCGGTCCGTTCTGTTTATGCAGTTTTTCTTTGACGACCTTGTGAATTGACGCCCCCAGGGTACGGCTGCCACCTTGTGGATAAACTAATTACTGCAAAAAAAAATTAAATGCGGATATGCGACCTGCGCTTACAAGTATGCGCGGTTACAAAAATCCGGCAGTGCGCATACAGTACGAGCATACTCTTCTGATGACGAAATTTGCATCACGCACTGTACGCTGACCCTCGCATACACATAAAAAGTGAAGTAGATTTTGGCCTTAAATGATAACACAAGCGTCATGAAATGTGTGTTACACAGACTTGAAAAGGACTGCACTTTCTTAAAGCTTTGAAACTTTTCAGGGCACCGCAACAGACGGGATATGATGTCAATAAATAAATAGCACCTATTAATTGAAAATGTGAAAATATTTCTACTCCACTTTCCTGCAACACTGCAAAGTTGTTTTTATCTTTCATTGGTCACTCATATTCATGTCATATGAACTCACAGGACAGAATTCCCAAAAGTGTCATATGCCTGTGGTCTCCCGCATTCATATGCGGTCAGTGAAAGACAATGGAGAAAAGTCTAGCCTGACTGCCTTTAAACGCATCAGTGAGAATCTGCATTAATCTACATCAACAGAATTCTGCAAATAATAAAATAATTCATAATAAAGACTTTTTGTTATAATATTTGAGCTATCTTTAAGACATTTGAAGATGTTTTAATGACCCATGGTGGAATGAGGTTTGCCAACCTCAAACCAATCTGCTGACACCATCACAACATTCAAGAAACAGCTGAAAAAGCTCCTCTTCTGTAAGCGCTTACAGGAACTAATCCATAACCACACTTTGTTTGTTTATATTTGGCAGTGTGTACTATGTATGAATATTGTTGCTCATGATAAATTGCTTGTGACGTTCCTTTGGATAAAAGCATCTGGTAAGTTAATAATTAGAAATGTATGGTTTGTTGATGATATCGCTTCAGAAGAATGATACATCTTTCTCCATGATCATCATCATTAATTCTAAAACTGAAGTATCCTTCCTTTATTGACAGATGTCACGTTCCTCCTCTCTGTCTTGTCTGAATTCTCTGTTATGAAGCTGAAGTCATTCCATTTCCATTCATTTGGTCTCCTTATGCATATTTGTTGCAGATAACTGCAAGTACACTTAAATCACTGGCATTGACACATAATGTTCAACCAAAGAGAAACCACATGAATAATGTTTTCTTCATCTGTTCTTTACTGTATTTTACTCAAAAACTAAGTGCAAAAACTGGTTGTACCATGCAGGGATAAAAATAAAAGATAATTGTGCAAAAATTTATTTGTAAAATCTGATATTTCATAATGATGTGCACATCTACCAATTGTACATTTATATACAGCAATGTTCAAAATAGTAAGTGAAAGATAAGTATGTCAGGCAAAGCAGAATGAATTCACCATGCTGAGTATTGGTTTCATTCTTACCAACAGGGAGTTTTTGCCAACCACTGTTGCTCTAGTTTTGCACATTGGGAATGTTTGTATTGTTCAGTATGAACTGTGAAAACCAATACAGAAATAAAACTAAAATATAAATGTGTTAAAATAAATACACAGTTTAGTAAAGTTAGAGATAAAACCCTGAGCATATGATACTTCTAATCAGAAAGACACAAGCCTCAGCAAGAGTATGTTATCTGTAGCAGTGTTGCTGTGGTTGTGACAGATCTGGGCAGGCATGAGCACAGATAGACCCCTAGTGTGTTTGCTCTAGGCTTCGGCATTGTTTATCACTGCTATGAAATTTAACCACTTTTAAAACGTCTCAATACAGCTATTAAATAATAGCCCTCCATTAAGCTTAACAACAAGCAAACTAGTCTGGCGTAGGCATAAAATAGTGTTGTGCAAGGAAATGCCACCACAATTAATCAAAAATATTCTTGTTTTTTGTATTTACAACAATTAATGTCTCTCGAGCAAGAGTGCTGTTCTCCCGAATATAAGAATGATTGCAAATGTGATGTTTATTTTATACAAAGATTCATTAAACACTAAGTTACGGTTTTCCTCAATCGATTTGACACATTTCTCCAAACTCGGATCACTGTTCTCAAACCAGTTTGTAACACTTTGTAATTGTCCTTAACTGATTGTAAGTTTTCATTCATTTCACACAAATTACAATCATGTGAACCATTTACTCAAAACACTATGCACAAAATTCTCAGATGTTTTCATAATAGTTCATATATCCAACCAAAACTTTAATATATCAGGAAAAAATGATCACAGCTTTTTTTATTGGCTTTACACAAATCACAAACAGTACAATTTGTCCAAACACAACAAACAAAACTCTGGAATTTGTCATATTAATAAATGCACATGGTATGTTTTCAAATAGCACCAAACTGATATCTGCTTGATTAATAATACACACAACACAGGGAATGCAGTTTTCCCAAATGATTACGCATTTATTACAACTGCATTATATAATAGGGAAAATATAAAGGAGAAAGTATAAATAGAGCAAGAAAATATGCAAGAGAAGGGGAAAATAAAGAGGTGTAAGCGTAAAGGTGGTTGTGTGGGTAGGGGTGTAATGAGAAGGAAAGGAAGAGTGGAAGAGATAGAAGGAGATCATATATGAGGAGAGAGGAGGAAGTAAAAATGAGGATAGGAAAAGAGCTGAGTATAGTGGAGGACACTGGTGTCGTGGAAAGAGCAAGAGGAGAAATTGTAAGAAGACATGAACATAGTGAAAGTGGAGGTGTAGAGGTGGTTTCAAATGAAATCATTACCCTAAATCAGTGGTTCTTAATCCTGGACCTAGGGAGCCATATCTGAGGGTTTGGGGGATTTTGGATTCAGCCATAAAATGCAGTGGAGACGTGTTCTCTGGAGTGACGAATCACGCTTCTCTGTCTGGCAATCCGATGGACGAGTCTGGGTTAACGGTACTTGCCTGACTGCATTGTGCCAAGTGTAAAGTTTGGTGGAGGGGGGATTATGGTGTGGGGTTGTTTTTCAGGGGTTGGGCTTGAACCCTTAGTTCCAGTGAAAGGAACTCTTAATGCTTCAGATACCAAGACATTTTGGACAATTTCATGCTCCCAACTTTGTGGGAACAGTTTGGGGATGTTCCAACATGACTGCGCACCAGTGCACAAAGCAAGGTCCATAAAGACATGGATGAGCGAGTTTGGTGTGGAGGAACTTGACTGAATGCTACCTATCAGCATGTGGTTTAAGTCTTTATTAACATCTACACCTACCCCAACCCTAAACCAACAACAAAGCAAGTACAGTGGTGGTAGCACAATCTGATATACCATTATTCGTTAGAACAAGTACAAATCGACAGCAAAAAATGCTACCTATCAGATTGTGCTTTATTAATGTCTACACCTACCCCAACCCCAAACCTACCCTTGCAACAATGCAAATACAGTAATTTATTTATACAGTAATTGCTATTTATCATGACAAAAATGATGTAATATTGATGTGCACGTGCGCAGTAGGACAATCTGATGGGCAGGATGAAATGTCAGGACACCTGTTGTCCATTGAAAATGAATGGGATCATGTCGCTGTGTGCCGCTGGCGGTGTGAACGGGGCTTAACAGCGCATGGAGATCATGCATCAGTACATTTGTCATTATTCTACTTCCATAAAAATGTGTGTATCTGGTGCCTTTTCCTGAACAGCAGAAATTATAACAAATAAAGTGTTCTGGCAAAAATATATTTATGGCTTGATTACTGTTTTATCAATGTTTGATCCAGCTCACATAACTGTGACAGCAGCTCTCAAGAGTCAGCAGTTACAGCAGTTCTCAAGTTACCAATACACTGAACTGAGAACAGCTGCAGACATGACTGTGCTGCTGAGAACTATGACTATGTGTGAACTGAGGACTTGAATGAAGAATGAAAAAAGGGAATTAAGCTGATTAAAATTAATTTAATCACTTTAAATGCTTTAAAACATCCTCGTTTGCAAGTCATTGCCTTTATTGGGTGCTTTGCAAAACTTTAATGTAGGAAATTATTCAATATGTTATCAATATTGTAAGCAGATGATTACTATTGATAACACTGATGTAGGATCACAGAATGACACTGATAACGAGAAACACAATTATTATTATTCTTTAACCCATTTACCTTTTTTTTTTTTTGAGTTGTCAGAAATATCAGTTAACATATGTTGTTTTTTTATTTTTTTATTTATTTGTTTATTTTGAAAATTTGTGACATTTTCTCATTTAGGGTCATGAACATGCGTGCAAACCTTCAACATGCTTCATACACAAAAAATTCTGTTTCATCAAAATCAGTTTTTGATGTTCGCAGGTCGATTTGACCCACATATTTTAATGTTCTAGGGCAACTGTACAGACCCCAAATACAAAACACTTCTGTGTTGAATATCAGAGCTCCTCGACTCTAGTCCTGAAGTGCCAGTGTCTTACTGAGTTTAACAACTTTTTATTCTCAAAGTTTGTGAAAATATAAAGCTGTTTCACCTGTTAACTGTCTGTCCCACTTTTTGAGCATAGACTTGAAAATTACTTTTCTAACTTAAATTGTTAAAAATCTTGAATACTTCAGAGCAGACTTAAGTTTGGTATCTTTTTAAAGGGAACACTTCACAGATTATTGTTGAAGTAAAGTTATAGAAGTTTAAGTTTATGAAAAGTATATAAGATATAATATACATGTTAAACTCTAAAACTTCAAGAAAATCAAAGCTAAATATCTGAGCAAGTTCTGTGCCAAATTTCTGATTTATATTTTTTTGTGTGCAGTACCAAACTTTTCCACTAGATGACATCCAGACTCCACCGGTGACCATATAAGGACTCTTCGATTTCCATACTGTATATGGTTTGAGTGATTTGAACCATATATTTCCATATTTTTCAAAATATTTATGAAGTAGACATCCTATTCAGAAGAAGTTTGGGCAGTAATGTTAATATTTGTTTTGAATTCAATCCCTAAAACACATATAAAAAACATACGGAAAGAATCAGAGCATGTGTTATAGTTTGGGACCACATCACAAATGAATAATCTATCACTATTTCTCTATTGCTCTATCATTTCTTTTGAAAATCAGTCACCAAATATGAAAACACCAGAGTCTGAAAGATTTCAAATGATATATAGTTTGTCAAGATTACTTTAGGTTTATTGTTATAAATGTATAATGGTAAATGTCCCACGGTTGGGGGGAGGGGCCATCTAAAAATAGTGGTTAAAATATTTTTATAAATCATAAATTCAGATATTTATTCTTTGTAATGTGTGAAAAGTATTGATATAAAAAAATTATTAATTGTACCTGATTGTATGTTTTTTGTTTGTTTGTTTGTTTGTTTTCATAGTGTGATTTTTGGGGAATTGTATTGAATCCAGTTAGAGTCAATTTGACCCGGACCATTCAGGCAGTAACCAGAAATTGAACAGTGCATGAGGGTTAAATGAATAAATGTAAAACTAGACTAATGTATTCATGGCTTTATTTCAATGTTTTTTTTGAGCATGTATTTTCACCCGCAGGGATGATGACTTGTATTTTTGACAAATACTTAAAAGAACTTGTGAATCAGCATTTTAAAATGGTTCATTGAAACAAACAGTTTGTGGAAAAGAACTGGACCTCCCATCATTAGTTGCGAGTCGGCTGATGTTCCTGTATGATTTTGGAACAAATTACTTCAAATGCAGTTTTGGATCAGGCTCTTACTATATGATGAAACATTAAATACCACAGCAAAGGAGAAGAAAACAGAAATTACAAGGGGAAAACTGAGGGGCCATTTACACAACACCGTTTTTGACTAAAAACAGAAAACTTTGAATGTGTTTTGGCCATTCACTTATATAACAACAGCATTTTGGGGGCCTGAAAATGCAAACTTTTGAAAACATGTTTCAAAGTATCTAAACGAGTAAGTCATTGAGTCATTCATTCATTCGATTCGTTCAATCAAATTTAGGCACCTTCCATACCACCATAGAGATGGATGACTTAACATCTGTGATAAGACTGCAAAGATCACACATTTGTTTCCTGTCCTGAGTCTTTGTCCAGAACATTAAAAAGTGTAAAAGTCACTCGTTTTTCTAAAGAAACACTGTGAAACAGCGACACCCGCAGGTGAAGTTACAGCGGGGAGTCCGCGTCTCTGTGCCTCCCTTCAGCTCATAGAAACAAAGCAGAGCCTCTATAGCTGCGGTGGGTTTAGTGGGGGGTAATTGAGAATGAATGGGGGAAAGTCACGTGAGAGGAGGCAATGCCTCAATTGCGCTAAGATTGGATATGATCGGTTATGATTGGACATGATTGGTTCGTGCGATAAATCCCGCCTCTTGTTTTCGTGTGCGTTCTCGTCGAATTGGCCTGAATGAAGACAGTGATGGCATTAATGGGAAGTCTAATTAAAAAGTAAGTAAACAACTGTCACTTACATATCACCGCTTTGTGTTATGTCAAAATCAAACTCGAAATGGCCTGAAAACAAAAATATTGTTTCTATATCTAGAATGGCTTTATGGTATTTAGTCTATAAAATTCTCCTGATTTGCACGTTAGTGTTGTTTATTAAGTCAGCGCTGTTTCAACTGACTTTAAACTGAATTAAATCACAGAGAGATTTGCAGCTTGTACCTGAGTCCTCTACGCCAAACTCGAACACTTCTCACTGGCTGTTTAGTGGCCGTCTGATCGAGACACTCAGCAAGTAAACACATTTGTGAGCTTGTGAGTCGCGCCCTGTGCGGTGCGCACAAGTAGCGCTGTTTCGTTCCGCTTTTGGTGCGTTAATGTTTCCCTGGCCTAAATTCTAGTACTGCCACCTTGTGTTGACATTGTGAAACTGCACGATTTGTAAATTATGCATGGCGGGCCATGTATAATAGATTTTAATAGACAAGCTGCGGGCCGTTTGAAATTCATTCCCGGGCCGCGGTTGGCCCGTGGGCTGTAGTTTGGACACCCCTGCTCTAAAACCTTTATATACCTTTCAGCATTCATAGTGCCTTCCAAAACATGCAAGCTGCCCATACCGTATGCACTTATGCACCCCCATACCATCAGAGATGCTGGCTTTTGAACTGAACGCTGAAAACACGCTGGAAGGTCTCCCTCCTCTTTAGCCCGGAGGACACGGCGTCTGTGATTTCCAACAAGAATGTCAAATTTGGACTTGTCTAACCATACAACACTTTTCCACTTTGAAACAGTCCATTTTAAATGAGCCTTGGCCTACAGGACACGACGGCGCTTCTGGACCATGTTCACATATGGCTTCCTTTTTGCATGATAAATCTTTAGTTGGCATCTGCAGATGGCACGGCGGATTGTGTTTACCGACAGTGGTTTCTGGAAGTATGTTATGTTATTTATGTTCTATTGTGAATAAAATATTGGCTCATGTGATTTGCTCATCTACATCCAGAATATCTATTTGTTTAAGGAGGTAGCTCTTACACATGCTCTTTACAATCTCTTCATTCTGTAGAAGCCAAAATTTTAATTATTTCATGAAATGCTCTTGACATTTTTAATACTTGACACTTAATACTGTCTCCTGTAGTCCCAGTCTAAGTGGGTTCTGGAAGGATCTCAGTGTCCTGCAGCCAATAATTGTTGGGAAATACATACTATGAGTATATAATGTTCAATCAGTGCTTACTTCAGGCCTCCTTGAACATAAGGACATGGTCTCCTCATTCCCCTCAATACAGATGAGGCCTCCTCATCCTGAAACCAGCAATAAAACTGTGGTTAATGATCCTCACTTAACACTGACAGTAAATCAGTGCTTTAAAGTCTCTCATACTCACAGGGTTCAACAAGACTTCTGGTGGCTCCAACAAGCACACAGAATTTGGCATCACTATGACACAAAACATGTTAGAGCAAAGATTTGGTCAAGAATATGCAAAAACACACTGTATATCAACTTTTTATAGTGACTCTTTCAATTAGGTGGCATGGATTCAGAAGATGTTCCCCTTTCTATTCCCTCAATGACTAGCCTCCTCTTGTTCAGTTCCAGCTCCTCTGCAGGTGTGAAGGGTGCTGGTGGTGTATATATATATATATATATATATATATATATATAGTTTTATTAACTGCAGTATTTCCTGTTTCACTTCTTCATACGTTTCTAATAACAGGCTCTGCTCAGTAGCAGTGAACAACACCGCATTGGCTGCTTCTGCTTCTGTCAACACTGCATTGGCTTCCTGTTAAACATCGTATAGATTTTAAAATCTTGCTAATTACTTACAAAGCACTAAATGGTTTAGCTCCCCAGTACCTGAGCGAGCTCCTAATTCATTATAGTCCTTCACGTCTATTGCGATCTCAGAATTCAGGCCAGCTGATAATACCTAGAATATCAAAATCAACCGCAGGCGGTAGATCCTTCTCCTATTTGGCACCTAAACTCTGGAACAATCTTCCTAGCATTGTTCGGGAAGCAGACACACTCTGTCAGTTTAAATCTAGACTAAAAACGCATTTCTTTAACCTGGCATACACATAACACATCACCAATTTATATTTTCAAATCCGTTAAAGGATTATTAGGCTGCATAAATTAGGTCAGCCGGAACCGGGAACACTTCCTATAACACCTGATGTACTCGTTACATCAGAAGAAGAATGGCATCTACGCTAATATTAGTCTTTCTGGTTATCCCGAGGTTCACCGTAGTCAACCGGATCCGGGCCGTATCCAGGTGAGACCAAGGACCTGCGCCTTGACACGACCACAACGCAGCCCTGAAGTATCAGCAGAGATTGAGTCAACTAGATAATCCCCTGTGAGGGCCTCATTGACACGACAGCCAGTGGCACAGCTCCTCAACAACCGTCCATACCGGCGTGATGAATATGATCCTCAATTGGATGGAACTGGAATAAATACTTTGAATGCTGCGATCCTATTGGACTTACGATGGCAACCTGAATCGTAACAAAGCACTGTTGGCCAGAGGAGAACTGGCCCCCCGACTAAGCCTGGTTTCTCCCAAGGTTTTTTCCTCCATTTAAACACCTATTTGCCACTTGTCTGCCACCTGATGTCACCTGATGGAGTTTGGGTTCCTTGCCGCTGTCGCCTTTGGCTTGCTTAGTTGGGGACACTTGACATTTGACTTGACATTTGATATTCAACAGTGCTTTGATCTGCCTGCATTGACACTATTCTTTAAGAGCTGCTGTGCAGCCAAATAATGTACCAGTTATCAATGTAAAGCTGCTTTGACACAATCTACATTGTAAAAAGCGCTATATAAATAAAGGTGACTTGACTGCTCTCTCTTTGCTTTTTGCGATGTTTGATCAATTTGATCCATCTTCGACCTCTAGGGCTGCTTAAGATCAAATTAGTGGGATTGCTTGAAATTCAATTACCTTTTATGAAACCGTGCCTTAGCCCCAACTTATTTGTGAAGAACAATGACACTGACATATTTTAAGATGTATACAGCTCAAACATGCATTTTAGTCTGCAACTAATCTTAAACCTTGTCGTTGAAACCGGGGGAGTGAGTTTGTACATATTTGTTTCTCAACAAATTATGCTTAATGTGTTTTTATGGACTGCCAAATAAGATTACAATAAGACACAAGGCAGAAGATTTTAGCTGAATGTGCTGCTACTTAATAGGGCAATTGCTATAAATGGATACATTTAAGTAGGTCTACTGAAGCTTGTGGTTAGGTATAAATACAACAGAATGTGCACGCTACATTTAGCCTCAGTCGCATTTTCTGGTGAAAAGCAGTTCATGGAAGTTTTGAGGAAACGACACACAGAATTAAACGCTGAGGAAGAATCACACAACTGGACACCGCAATACTGATATGATCCACCTTCATGCTAAAGGTAATTAAAGCTTTAAATACATTATTACTAAAATGTTATGTTTTAATATAATATAGGGTAAAATGGGGCTAAAGACACACCTTAAGAAAAATATGCTTTTCACTACTCCTATAGTGTATGATTGCAGAAAAAATACATATGTTTTTATTAAACATTGATGGAGCAACAGATTTTGTGTGAAAATAAATCATAGAAGTGGTTTATTTGTATAAAATCTTATAAATGTAAAAGGTGGTGAGGGTTTTTTTTTACCCCACAGACACACGGCGCAAAACACACATGGGGCAAAAGACACACAGTACTAATACAAATACTTTAGCTAGAATAATATGTTTTAATAATGTCTATGTTAATACTTGTTCAAAACAATCACTTTAGCAAAGTTTGTACTATTTTCATTTTATTTTGATAAATAAAAGAATTCATTTGTGTCCAATAAATATACTGTCATTAAAATATGTTCATTTTAAAAATACAGAAATTATTTGTCATAGTCTGGCTTGGTTGATCATGTGATCTATGTAACCTTAAAGGGTTAGTTCACCCAAAAATTGAAATTCTGTCATTACCCTACCCCACATAAGAAAAGTGCTGAGCTGAATTTTTGTGCCATCTAGTGGTTTAAAAGAGAATAAAGTCAAATGTGCCTTTTTTCTTGGTGCCTCTTTAGCCCCGTTGTACCCTACTAAAATGTTTGGCAAGGATCTATTTGCAGCTCTTAATCAAAACAAGAAGGAATACAAGAAGAATACAATCCAAAGGGGAATAAAATCCTACCAGCTGCTTGTTAAAATCACGCTTAAAGTCAGTGTGAAATGGAAGAGATAGTCTTTACTTCCCTATTGTGATGTATATCTGAGTCAAACACTTCTCGAACAAGAAAAAATGTATGGCAGGACTTGTTTTTGTCCATCAGCATTGCTGTGACCTCAAGTTACAGGTTCTTCCACAGTAACATGTTGATCACGGAGTGCAGGAGGACACAAGGATCTGCAGCTTTTAATAAACAAAATAAGCACAAGGAACCATAGAGAATAAACTACTGGCAATGAAACAGGGAAACTAGGGCTTAAATACACAAGGGTTAACAAGGAAACATGGAACATCTAGAGACACAAACAAGGGCAACCAAAGAAACTCCAAAGAACATGAAACAGGAAACTCAGAGACAAAAACTAGCCTACAACATAAAAATCTAAACACAAGACAAAACCGAGAACATGTTTAGAGAAGTGATGTAGCAGGAGGGGAAGTTATTTTGATTAAACCTTATGAGGGAACGTGATTTTAAAAAATAATAATAATGACGTGAATGGATAAATAATTTATAATAAATACTGCAATATTATATAAAAAAATAAGAATTGTACATTTTGATTCTATGGTGACTTTAAAGGGCAAATGAGATGGCACTTTACCTGTTGCTGCCCTAAGTTATGGAATGGATTACCATAAACTTCAGCAATATTATTAATTTGACTGTACTGGATGAGAATGTCTTAGGTTGTATATGCGAGAACTGAGAAGAGATGCTGTGTCTTGGTACTGATGATATGGGGAACGCCATCAGAGTGACCGGTATATGAGGCATGTGTAAAAAAAAAAAAAAAAGCTAAAAATCAAATATAGGGCTGAGGCCTGTTCCGGCAAGGGAGAGAGCAAGGTGTAACATCCGGGACTTCCCTTGCTGTGGAGCATAGGCGCTGGGGGATCTTTCCTAGTATATTGCACACATGGGATGCGCTCATGGGGTTGACACGCTTCTGATTCCAGCTGGGTTTCTGATTCTGCTGAGATGTTGGAATACTCTTTGGTTATTAATGTTTTATTTAACATCACAGCTGACATAACAAATGCAATACTTGGAGTAAGATACACAAATGATTAGGTTTTGATGTCACTACCGGGAAATAACCTGATTTATTAATAAAGTCTTGTGTTGCCGGGTTATTGGTTTCCACGCAACTGGTTATTTCAATAAGCTGACTGCTGGGAGTTATCAGTGTGTCAGTGTGCTTTTGAACATGCTCAATATACGTTTCTGGGAAAGTAATTAACAGTTAACAAATTAACCTACAAACCAGTTATCATTTTAGTGATCCTGACTGTCCATTTCAGTCAACTTTTGTCAAATTTGGTGGAAAAATCCAACCAGTCCATTACAGAGGTGCACATGACAGACTCAATGACTGTCGAGTAGGACTGTAAAGCTGCTGGGAAAGGAAGTTCAACTTCTGCTGGCCTTTTTCACAATGGAGTCTTAAGAAACAGTTTGGTCTGGTTTTCAGTATTAAAGTACAAATTTGGTAATTTTGGAAAAACTGCAGTTGTTAATACTAGAAGCGTTCTGGAGTGCAGAACAGAAAATAAAAAGTGAAAATGGAAAAACGGTGCTCTGAAATGTGTCCAAGTGGATAAAGAGAAAGTAATACGCTTACATTTTTATCACTGTAAGTCTTGAAATCAACATTTAACGTTGTTGCCTGAGAGGGCAAAGTGGTTAACGGTAATATTTGTTCACGAGTTCACACTTGATCACAAATGATCAGATAGGGTAAAAGTGTATGTGTATTTGCCATGCTGTCCGAGGGGAGGGCTCCAAGCTCGAAATTCGGCCTGAACCCAAAGTACTCCCCCCGTATCCCTGTGTGGGATAGGAACCGACCAATAGTGATCAGTCAGGGTGGTGGAGGGATGCTGAAAACTGTTGAGGAACATAGGTGAGTTGGCTATGTATCCCACATAGCAATCATTGTCTGGCCCAGCTCTGGGTCACACTGCTAGTTTCTCTCTGTCCAAATACAGCAAAGAATGACGGCCCTGGGATGGCCCAGATCTGGACTACAGATATGAGCTACACATGAGCCTTAACTGGCCCAAATCTCGACCAAATAATAACCCATAATCAGCCCTGAACTGGGTTAGAACAAGTTTTAATAGTGATACCCAATCTCAGCCTTCAGTAAACCATATCAACATATGTCCTCTCGTGCTGATTGGATAGATCATTTGAACATGTTCCTCACAAACTTTGTTAATTTCCAAATATCTCAATCAGTCAAAAAAAAAGTCATGGTATATTTGTGAATGGGCATTCGAAACTGAGGAGATCAATGTTAAAAATGTTAACTGAGCCTCCCACCACCAAGCACAACCTTTTTGGGCTTTTCACCCTATCCACTGTTAAGGTCAAAAAGAAATCAAAATCGTAGGCCTGGGACAATAAATCTATGAATCACGAATCGAGAAATGATTCTTGATCGATTCTGAGATTTTCCGAATGCATCGCGATTCTCTCTCGAATCAATTCTGAGCTTAGTTTTTAGAAACAGATGTACTCTGTTTCCTTCCAATTCCTTACACACACCACTTGAACCTTCTATAAAATAATCATTCATAAAGTGTGAAAAGGTACAAATACAAGGGTGTTTGCAGAGGGCTGTTTACATTAATCTTGCATCATATTCTCAGACTGAACACAGAGTGCTCTTCAGCGCTCTTCTTCATGAACATTTGAGCATGCGGTTAAAAACTAGCCTAGAGCGCCATCTGTTGTTAAAAACTAAGCTCAGAATCGATTCGAGAGAAAAACGCGAAGCGTTCGGAAAATCTCAGAATCGATCCACGAATAGAGATGAATCGATTTATTGTCCCAGCTCTACAAAACTGACCATTCTTATTTTTTCCTTTACAGAATGTTGCAGTGTTTATAAATGATTTATCCGTGCACATCATTATTTTTAAAATTCATATGCCCTTGTAATCTTTAATGAAAAACATTAATCTCTTCTCCCCCTCAAAATAACATCTGTTCTCTTCATGACGTATGTCTCGGATACATCTCTAAATATCCTCCACTACTGACTGCAAACTGGCAACTTCCTGCAATCCAATCAATTCCTGAGGATGAAATCATGTCCCGCCCTACATTTTATCTCATTCCAAAAGCTGTTTAACTTGGATATACGTCACAATACAGAAAAAAAGACTATCACAACTTCCGTTTCATGCTGACTTTAGAGGAGCTGTAAGCGATTTCTGAAAAACGCTGTTGAATATTTAAATCAATACTTAAACAAAAACATTTGTGAATATTTGCTAAATATCTGTTCTGCGTATGCTGTAATATACTGTGTTTGTACATAGTCCTGGCTGTGTAAAGAGAAGAAAAACAAAGTGGATCTAACTGGGGATGAGAAAGATTAAGCAAGCGGGACATTTGTAGAAAAACGGTAGAAAGAAAGAAACCTGATATGTTACCAAAGAAGAAATGGTCAGAAGAATATAATTGGAAAAGGAAGCCCTGTTGTATTAACAGAGTATGCTAAAATTATAGAACTATATACTTTTATAAACTTTTCAGGATTTGACAATAAGAAAAGCCCGATGGGCCAGCGTGAAAGATGCTTGGGAAAGTTGACTGGATTGTCACTGGCCCTGTCAGTCATCACAACAGTTTATAAGTTGCACATTTTTTAAGTCTTGTAAATTTAAACATTCAAGCGCAAGAAGACGCAAAAGGGAACTCCATTCGATACTTGTGCACTGTCTCAAACTGCTTGTGAACACCGAATGGAGTTTTCTTTCATGCTTTTGACTGCTTTGCCGGCCCCATCGTGGTCTCCATCTCTCTGTCATGGTCCCTTGATTCTCTGCGGTCTCCTGTTCTGCCAGTTTCCCTGTGGACCCATGCTTCATCATCTCCACCTTGGTGATCCCCTCACCATCTGCCTTGCCTTAGTGGTCTTCTGCTCAGTCTGGTCCACTGTGGCAGTCTCCTAACCTGCCATGGTGATCCCCTATGGTGCTCTTCTGCTCAGCTGAAGTCCTCAAGATCTCTTGCTCCACCAAAGGCCCCGGCTCTGCCCCAGTATTCCCATCCCCTGGCTCCACCTAGGTCCACTGATCTTCATGCTCTACATCTCTTTGTTGTTCTCCTAGTGTGGCTTACCCTCTGAATATCTCCTGCTCTCCTTGATTCATCTGTCAGTCTGTTATTTACCTGTTTCCAACCTTCAATAAATGGCTGCAATTGGGTTCACTATCATCGTGTGACAATTGCTTCCTGTTTCCTCTCACTGCGTCCTTTTGCAAATAGGCAAAATGGCAAATATCTATATGACATGTTACCGACTATATGTAAATGAATATGGATGATTTTTTTGCAGGAGTGAATAACAAAGTTTCACCACACCATATGATGGGCAGCCCACTGCAGCAGAACAGGAAGCTAGACAGGAAGAGTAACTGACTTTCCCATTAGACTTACTATGATGAGAAAAATCCTCTGGGCAGCAGTTTGTAAAACATGCATGTGTGTGTGCTTAACTGTGCATGTGTTTGTGTACATACTTAGCAAAAGTTTAGGGACAGAACTGTCCCCAGCAGTGAGCTAAATCTGACAAAAACCTCCCACGGGGGACATCCGGGGATGTCCTCAATTGGGGAAACAAACAAACAAATAACAATTACAGCATATAATGTTAGCAATGTCCAATAATATATAAATATATACTTTATATATACTTTAAGTTTTTTAGGGTTATAGTTAGAATGGGGATTAGTCTGTAGTAATTATAGTTATATAAAACTTTATATAAAACCAATAGAAGTATATGATATATCCACACTCAGTCAAAAAGTCTCTCTCTCTCTCTCTCTCTCTGGGTGTGTGTGTGTGTGTGTGTGTGTGTGACTGCACAGTGCAGAAACACACTGCACTGTGGATGCAGCTTGCGGAAGGCGTTAAGACATTTATTAATTCCTCTTTGAGCTTTGCCAAAACGCTTTTCCTGGTGAGTGTTTGTTCTTGCATATATACATTTTTAAATGTATTATATGTATGTTTGAGTGTGTACGTCTGTGTTTGTTTCCATTTTCCCCCCAAATGAATTGCAGAGTGTCAAAATGATTGTCATTATAAGCATAATGTGTTTTGTTTAATGCTGTTTTATATACATGTTATTTCTGGTTTCCTTTGGATGTCATAGAAATATTTTTTCAATAGATTTAAAGGATTAGTTCACTCCAGAATTAAAATTTCCTGATAATTTACTCACCCCCATGTCATCCAAGATGTTCATGTCTTTCTTTCTTCAGTGGAAAAGAAATGAAGGTTTTTGAGGAAAACATTCCAGGATTATTCTCCATATAGTGGACTTCACTGGGGTTCAACGGGTTGAAGGTCCAAATGTCAGTTTCAGTGCAGCTTCAAAGAGCTCTACATGATCCCAGACGAGGAATAAGAGTCTTATCTAGAGAAACCATCGGCCATTTTCTAAAAAAAAAAAAAAAAAAAAAAAATTATATACTTTTTAACCACAAATGCTCGTCTTGCACTGCTCTGTGATGCTCCACGCATTACGTAATCACGTTGAAAAGGTCACGCATGACGTAGACGGAAGTACTGATGCAGTGTCTACAAAGTGAACGTGCAAAAACTAAGTCAAACGGCCTTTACAAAAAAAGGTAAAACAACGATGTCGGACGAGTTTTTCGCCCTACCACGGTACTTCCGCCTACATCATGCGTGACCTTTCCAACGTGATTATGTCATGCGTGGCGCATCGCAAATGAGCAATTGTGGGTAAAAAGTATATAATTTTTTTTTTTTTTTATAAAATGGCCGATGGTTTCTCTAGATAAGACTCTTATTCCTCGTCTGGGATCATGTAGAGCTCTTTGAAGCTGCACTGAAACTGACATTTGGACCTTCAACCCGTTGAACCCCAGTGAAGTCCACTATATGGAGAAAAATCCTGGAATGTTTTCCTCAAAAACCTTCATTTCTTTTCCACTGAAGAAAGAAAGACATGAACATCTTGGATGACATGGAGGTGAGTAAATTATCAGGAAATTTTAATTCTGAAGTGAACTAATCCTTTAAACAGAACAGGAGATCTTTTGTAAAGTTCAGGGTAAATCGTTTGGTGTGTCTCACCATAACTCATGAATTCTCCCGGTGAGCATGAATATTTATACCATTATTCTAGTAAAGTCGTTTGTAGCGGTATGTGGATATTACTTGACTTTTCCAATACTGCGTTCAGCTCTATTGATGTTTTTCCTCCAGGCATCAAGATGAACGTGAGTCAGGTGAACACTTCACTCAAGTGCGAGCGGGACACTAGCGTAACGTCCATACTCTTCCCTTGCCTGTACGCTGCTCTCTTCCTGGTTGCTTTTGTGTTGAACAGTCTGGCCGCCTGGATCTTCTTCCAAATCCGCAGCAGCTCAACATTTGTTGTGTACCTGAAGAACGTAGTCATGGCCGATCTGTTGATGACCCTGACCGTGCCTGTAAAGGCGCTGACCGATGCGGGATTGGGTTCCTGGCACCTCCGAGCTTTTCATTGCCGGTACTCAGCTGTACTCTTCTATACCACTATGTACATCAGCATCCTTCTTCTGGGATTCATTAGCTTGGACCGATACCTGAAGATTGTGCATCCGTTCGGGAAATGTGCTCTCCAGAGGGTCGGGGTGGGTCGGATCCTGTGTGCAGTTATCTGGGTGGTTATGCTGTCATTGGCTCTGCCAAATGTCATCCTGAGTAACCACATGCCACCGATCTCCGCTGGTGGTAAGCTGCGATGCACCAGGATGAAGGGGAAGATGGGACTCATCTGGCATGAAGGTTTCAACTACTTCTGCCAGGTTGTTTTTTGGGGAACGTTGGCACTCATGGTTGTCTGTTACACCTTCATCAGCAGGAAAGTGTTTGAATCGTACCGTACATCACAAAGCAGCAGTGACGCCGCCAGTAAACAGACCACATCTAAGGTAAAGTGCACTTTCTTCAACCTCACTTATGCAATTCTGAGAGGGCAGACACTGAAGTTCTGATGCAGATAGTAGTCATTTGGGAGGCACACCAACAATGCACATTTTGGTTGTCTACCTTATCTAACCCATCCATTTCAGTCTTAAACTCTCTGCTAATGAGCTGATGAGTTGAATCAGGTGTGTTTGATAAGGAAGAGTTAGAAAATGTGTACTGCCTGGTGTGCTGCTTGAGGGAGGTGAAACACTGACTCAAGGAATTGGAAATGATATTGATTAATAGAAACATAAGCTCTGGCCCTCGAGACCCACTTTCCTGCAAAGTTTAGCTCCACCCTGATCAAACTCAACTTTCTAGTAATCCTGAAGATCGTGATAAGCTTGTTCAGGTGTGTTTGATTAGGGTTGGAGGAGAGTGGATCTCAAGGGCCAGAGTGCCTACGGTTTCTACGAATGGTTGTACAGAAAACACTGAACAATAGCTGAAAACATGTCACCCAAATTTACTGTGTGCTCAGGCTCTGGCGTTCTCAGTGCTGTCAAAATAAAGGTCCGCAACGCTGTCAAAATAAAAGTCACAACAACAAGCGCAGTTTACGCCACTTCAGAGTTCCTTCTGGCGGTGCAAATGCAATTAGGAAAACGGCCCCAGGGGAACTATTAGTTCTCAGGAACCCTGGCGGCTAGTTCCTAGAACTACCTGGTGCGAAAGCCCCTTATGTCAACCCTTTTTCTGATAGCTTGACAGATAGAGAAAGTAGTTTCCAGTTTTGTGTGCAATATGCATTGGACCATTGGAACAGTTTCTGGGCTGTCTATGGCCGTGGTGTCTGAGGCTAAATCTAGTGACAAAGTGTGTAAACATGGCTCTGTGGTGATTTCAAGGCATTACTGTGTTTGTTTGAGCAGCCAACAATGTCAAATTCTGACATGGGTTTGGTTTTGAAACCTCAGTTCAAAAATCCAATAGACACATAGACCAGAATGCCATTAGCTGGGTTTCAATCCAAATGGGTTTCAATCATTATTTCTAAACAATTCTAAGCATTGCATGTTTATTTTGATGTAGTCTGCCTTTATTGTGTGTCATGGAGCAGCTGAATAACCTTCTTGCTTCAGGCAGAGTTGTTTTACTGTACTGGAGTAATTATACCTACAATGGATATAAAAGTCTACACATCCCTGTTAAAACAGCTGGGTTTTGTGATGTAAGAAATGAAACAAAGAGGCTGTCAAGAGGCCTACAGAAGCATTAAAAGAGTGGCAAGTACTGGTCGCTCACTCTCCCGTATTCTCCATCCTCCATATCCTCCAGAACCTTCTGGTGTCTACTAGAAAGCTAAAAATGAAGAGAACTTCTCCTTTCAGCATGACAGTGATCCAAAACATATATATAAATCAACAAAAGAATGGCTTCAGCAAAGAAAGACGAATGTTTTGAAATGGCCCAGCCAGAGCCCAGACCTAAAAGAGTTCAGACTGCATAATTTTAGTCCGATTTTGCCACGTTCTGTTTGACGTAGGGTGTTGTGGGAATTTGTAAACGACAATGGGCGTCGGGACGCAAGATTCAATCATTTCAGCTCGTGTAGTGTGTCATTAGAAGCGAAAGTATTTGATGAACGTATACTATGTGCGGAGAGCATTCGCTTAATATCATTATCTCATTTTTGACGGAGGTGGCGTTTAGCGGCTTTTGCATCTGAAGTCTTCAACTCAGTTCTCTTTGGAGGAAATCCAAATATCCATGCAATTCAGATATATGTCCACTTTTGGGCTTTTCTGACAAAACATGCTGCTATCCATTGTTTACGGCATCTTCTGTCAGTCAACAGTCCCGCCTTCTCGATGACAGCATGCCCGTAGTTAAAGACGGCAAGCGATGAATGCTCGGGTAGCAATGCGTGACAAGTTTCTTGTCCACAACATGACAAGATTTTAGGAGTCAAAATCATACAATCTGACACAGTGACTATCGTAACCGACAAAAATACTGTGTAGTCTGAACTCAACATTAAATGTGCAAAAGATATGATTCTGATATGATTTAATTTCGTTTAATTTTTTTACATCACGAAAACCAGCTGTTTTAACAGGGGTGTGTAGACTTTTTATATCCACTGTAAAGTTATGTGAATGCTGCCAGGAGACACACTGAATAGGCTCATAATGAACACCAGCACCAGCCTCGATATGCTTGAGATCACCACATTTAAAACCGCTTCAGTGGATTGTGAGGACACACTTTAAAGGGCAGTAGGTTAAACACTTTCTTGAATTAAGTGTAAGAAAAGCTACTTTTCCACTGTCAGGCCGAACGGTCCTAAGAACGGTAAGTAATGGTTCACGCACAGTCGAACGCACAGCCTTGGAAAGTATACTTATTTGACTCGTACGCGTACACAAGCGTTCGACACATGCGCAGTTTTCAGCAATCTCTCGCCACGAGTTACAACCCATGTAAACATCTTTGTATTCTTTCATGCTAGAGTTGAACAAATAAGACTTTCTAACCTCTTCACACAATCTCTCGTCTATGTAGGCCTCTGTTGTCGCTGTAGCTTGCACGTGTTCCGGTCTGTACTGCAAAAAAAAAATTAAATGTGCATGTGCGACCTGCTTGTACACGTACGCACGGTTACATAAATCCAGCGGTGCGCGTACTCTTCTGATGACGAAATTCGCTTTGCGCACTGTAAGCTGACCCTCATCAGTTCATAGCCTGTGTGTTACCTCCTTCTCTGCGCCCACCTCTCGTATAGCTAACTGCTCAGAGATATCACTCCTTTATAAAGCTTCAGTGTAGTTAGCAATGTTTTGTGAGCAGTTTGTACTATCTGCTTCTTTCCAAAAGGAAGCTTCACTGCCATAGAATGGCATTAAATTCTGTATTTGACAAGATCCAGTTTCTGGTGTACAGCATGCTAACCAGTGCTAAACTCTCCTCTCCTCCACAGGTGTTTGTGGTAGTGGGAGTTTTCTTCGTATGCTTTGCACCCTTCCACCTGGCCCGAATCCCTTACACCCTCAGTCAGACCCGGAACACTTCTGCCCAGTGCTGGGCCCAAAACCAGCTGTATTTTGCCAAAGAGATGACACTCTGGATATCATCAACTAACGTGTGTCTGGACCCTCTCATTTATGTGTTCCTGTGTCGAGTCTTTCGCAAGAAGCTGACTGCCACACTTAGCCGCCGTCCGCTCCCACACGGACTGGGCTCTCTGACAGAGTCCACCACCAGAATAGAGATGCCCAACAGAGGCCACTGTAACACCAATCTGGATTTAGGTCGTCATTAACACCCTTCTTTTCATCCTGTGGCTGTTATGAGGTTCAAGGGTTCATGAAAATACACTGCAAAAAGAATTTTCTTAATCACTATTTTTTGTCCAGCAAAAATATCTAAAAGTATCTATAAGCTTGTTTTCAAGATGTGGATATTTTCATTGGAACTGTTTTTTGCAGTGTATGATGGAGCAGAAATAACATCTCACAGTACCACACATTGTCTTGCAATCAAACTGTTAAAAAGAAAATTTGGACACACTTTACATTAAGGTTCCATTTGTAAACATTATTTAACTACATTAGTTCACATGAACTAACAATGACAAATACTTATACACCACTTAACAATATTAGAGAATAATAATTTGCAATTAAAGGATTAGTTCACTTCAGAATGAAAATTTCCTGATAATTTACTCACCCCCATGTCATCCGAGAATTTTATGTCTTTCTTTCTTCAGTGGAAAAGAAATGAAGGTTTTTGAGGAAAACATTCCTGGATGATGTAGGCGGAAGGACCGATCCAGTGTTTACAAAGCGAACATGCAAAGACTAAGTCAAACGCCTTTAAAAAAAAAGGTAAAACAACGATGTCGGACGATTTTGAAGTTGGAGGAGAAAATGAGATGGAGTTTTTCGCCCTACCGCGGTACTTCCGCCTACGTCACGCGTGACCTTTCCAACGTGATTACGTAATGCGTGGAGCATCACAGAGCAGTGCAAGACGAGCATTTGTGGTTAAATAGTATATACATTTTTATTTTTTAGAAATTGACCGATGGTTTCTCTAGATAAGATCCTTATTCCTTGTCTGGGATCGTGTAGAGCTCTTTGAAGCTGCACTGAAACTGACATTTGGACCTTCAACCCGTTGAACCCCAGTGAAGTCCACTATATGGAGAAAAATCCTGGAATGTTTTCCTCATAAACCTTCATTTCTTTTCCACTGAAGAAAGAAAGACATGAACATCTTGGATGTCATGGGGGTGAGTAAATTATCAGGAAATTTGTATTCTGAAGTGAACTAATACACTATCAAAATCAAAAGTTATATATATATGGATATTATTTATTAGACCTGAGCTCACATAAACTAACCCTAATGAAGATGAATAATACTGTAACATATGTATTGCTCATTGTTAGTTAATTAATGTTACCTAATGAGACCTTATTGTAAATGGTACTAAAAATGTCATAGTAAAATGTATTTTACAACATTTTCTGACAGCCTCATTTTTAAAATTTGACATTTTTGTGATACAGTATATATGTACCAAACTTTAGCGTCAGCTCATGAAATATATCAGTGTTAGATCAACATTCACAGGGTTATTTTCACTGTCCGCATTAAGTGTGCTTCATTATCAGAAACCACAGCAGCTTTTGTTTCCCTTCCAGTTATCTTGCCCTCACTGTCACCTCTTCCTGTGAGAGGAGTTTCTATTTGGGCATCAGTTTCAGCTTAGTAAATGAATTATTAAAAGTGGGAGGAAATTAAAAATATCCTGAATTTTCAAACAATCTATTATATTTATTAAAAATATATACTTATAGTTATTGTGACCAACATAAAAAAGAGGTGTGAGAAAGACAAAAGAAGATGATAATGTGAATGAGCACACAGAAGGGAAATATTCACAGTGCAATAACTGCCATACTCTACTGAAAGGATGTGAGTTTACATACTTGATAACTGGACAACCATTGTCGTCCTTATCTATCAACTTGTTAGCAACTTATGCTGTACAGTAACTTAAAAAAAGCCCTTAGGAAACCAGTGACAATCCTCTGTGTAAAATCATTATTTTTTGGATGCTTCAACTGAATAGGATTCTTTCACCTGTGGCATAAAATAATAAATAAATCACTTACTAACAAATATAATTAGTCCATTTACACCTTCAGTGCATTCTGACATCTTTCCTTTCTTAATAAAGTCACATACCCAATCAGTTTAGAAGATACTTCTCACACAATTGACTAGTACATGTAAAGACTTTGTTTTGTATTAATTCTTTCATTGTTTAAGTTCATTTCATATTTAAAGATCAAGACAGAACATCCTCTGGATTAAACACTGGTGTTTGTGTAACTAGATTTGACGTTATTATTGATTCAGCATTGGTGAGTAAGAAGTTGCAGTGTTATTGTTGCAATATTATTGCCACAGTCTGTTTTTTGTTTTTTTCCCATGGAGTTCAGACTAGAAACACTAGATGGCGTTGTTCCCCTGAAAACAATGAACCTGCATGTGTTGAAGGTGCTATAAAGAGTGTCTTTGCTAAAGCCATGTTCTCCAGTTAGAATAATGATACTGTGGAGAGAGTGTCCAGCTCAATAACGCCTACAGATCATTCTATTAAAGGGGTATTTAGTTATTATCTCACTTTTTTAACTTTAGTTAGTGTGTAATGTTGCTGTTTGATCATAAACAACATCTGCAAAGTTACGACGCTCAAAGTTCAATGCAAAGGGAGATATTTTCTTTTACAGAAATCGCTTTTTAAGGACTACAACAAACAGCTGGTAGGGACTACAACGAGCTTCTTCCTGGGTTAGTGACATCACTAACCCTAAAATTTACATAAACCCCGCCCCCGAGAACACTCAACAAAGGGGGTGAGGCCATGTTGGGCTGCTTTAGAGAAGAGGAAGAGTTGTTGTAGTAGAGTGTTGTTGACATGCCGTCATTTTACGCCGAACTGCTTCACAAACGAGGGTCAATTCAATGAAAAAAGATTAACATGACGACACATGCTAGTGGATGAGTTGAATCAACTCCACAGCAACTACATAAATTTATCCACTAACCGTTCAGAAACGTCTAAAAGTTGTAACTTCTCCCTGAGTCTCTCCATCAGTGTCGACTCCGGTTTGAACAATGTAAGGCTGAACACTTTCCTCATTTTGTCTGCGTGAGATTCTCCAGCTTTGTTGTTGTTGAGTGATCGAAGCGCGAGCTGTTAAAGCTCCGCCCTCTTCTGGAAAGGGGGCCGGGAGCAGCAGCTCATTTGCATTTAAAGGGACACACACAAAAACGGCGTGTTTTTGCTCACACCCAAATAGGGACAAATCTGACAAGTGATCTCAGAATTATCGTAAATATTTCCTAGATAAAAATTGCACATGAACGCCCTCCCATTTTGAAAGTTGAATGCGATGAGCTTGTAATCACAACTTCAGAAGTGGGAATTATCACATTTCTCATAGCACAGAATGAAACACACATACGCTGCATGATTAAGTGTAAACGTCTGGTAAGTTATTGACAGAAATGAGAGAAAGCCTAATGTCTGTGCGCTGAGGGAATGCGCGGCCTCTCCGTCCGACAGGTGCCAGAGTATCGGGTCTCTCTCTGGCCGGCTGGATGTTCTTACACACACCTCCTTTAGTGGACGTGACAACAGCGAGAGCCTGCTGCTCTTCATCTGCAGGGCAGTCGATGAACTGCTTTTACAGTGTTTCTGTAGGCTACAGATATAATGTATTATAAAGTTATATTATAAAGTTTTCTATCTAGGTTTTATACTATACAAGTGCAAGTGAAAGTATAATACAATATGTAATATACAAAGATAAAGCAGTGTGCAGGGTAAGCCAGTATGTTCATTTGGCAGTGAACACAGAATCAGTGAATAAATGTGGGAATAAATATGTGGATGCTTCCAGAGGATACGAGGAGTTGCCATGACGACACATACACAACACTTTTGTGAGAGGCGGGACCTACACTTCAGTATTCAGCCAATCACAACGCTCCAAGTTGGTCACGTGCCCACTCTCCTCCTGCAGCTTGTGGAGTTTCGATAGTAACTGAGCGCGAGCACCGCAGATCATCCTCCCGACGTCAACATGTTCAACAGCGTCCTCGGACAGTTTGAAGAAGACCCTTTCTTTTCGTAAGTCTTATGCACTTTTATATTCAATATGTTGCTGTTTTTTAATTTAAAAAATGTGAAAATACAACCTTATATTGTTTTGGACCTAATTTTAGGATAATTTCGAAATCAGCAAATTGTGCTATTTGGAAATTAGGTTCAGTGAGTCATAATTCAAAATCTCATAATTCAAAATATATAATACGTTTTTATTTCATTAGTAGTGTTATGTTTACTTTAAAGTGTTGTTATGGTTTGAAAGACGCTCTTTGCTCTGTAAATTTGTTCTTTATTAGTGCAACAAATAAATATTATTTAATTTTTTTTTTCACCCGCTTTTTCCACATGCGCTGAACTCAACTCACACAACAACAACACTTTATTTTACAGTGTCCTTGATACACGTTAAATGTAGTTAATAACTATTATGCGCAATTATATGCAGCTAACTCTAAACCAAGTACATGTTCGTTAATTAATATTACTCAATATTTAAATGTATAATTACACTGTAATTAGGACACCTTAAAATAAGGTGTAACCAACACCTTTTACTGTGCCCTTTTCATAAACGAGTGTTTTTAGTTTGATCTCTGATCTGTCAGAGTTGTGAAGTCACTGTATAACTGTAGAGATGAACACACTGGCTTTATGCCATTATGCTGTAAAAATAGAAAGTGTAATGAAGTTTCTTGTCTCTCTTCTCTCTGCTCTAAAATAGCTCCTCAAGGTAGGCACTTCTGCATGCTGTCACTGCTTCTCAACACTGGACAGCAGCTGTTTATCGTACAAAAGTAACAAAGATGTCTTTGAAATCTAACATTAAAGTATAGTGATATTACCATTAACTACATTGGCCAAACAGTATGGAAAATGCATGACACAGTCTGAATGGGAAAATGAACCGTTTGTTTATCCTCACTGCAAGTAAAGCTGTATTTAAAGGATTAGTTGACTTCAGAATTAAAATTTCCTGATAATTTACTCACCCCCATGTCATCCAAGATGTTCATGTCTTTCTTTCTTCAGTCGAAAAGAAATGAAGGTTGAACCCGTTGAACCCCAGTGGACTTCACTGGGGTTCAACGGGTTGAAGGTCCAAATGTCAGTTTCAGTGCAGCTTCAAAGAGCTCTACATGATCCCAGACGAGGAATAAGAGTCTTATCTAGAGAAACCATCGGCCATTTTCTAAAAAAAAATAAAAATTATATACTTTTTAACCACAAATGCTCGTCTTGCACTGCTCTGCGATGCTCCACACATTACGTAATCACATTGGAAAGGTCACGCGTGACGTAGGAGGAAGTACCGCGGTAGGGCGAAAAACTCCATCTCATTTTCTCCTCCAACTTCAAAATTGTCCGACATCGTTGTTTTACCTTTTTTTGTAAAGGGCGTTTGACTTAAGTTGCGTCCCAAATGACGCACTATACACTATGCACTTATGCACTATGTACTCATCCATGTAGTGCGTGAATTGTATAAGGTTATTTTGTTATTTAACATCAGAGTCTGACAGCCCCTTCCCCTCCGCTACGCAATTAAAGCTGCGACAGTTGAGTGCATTAAGTGTCCAACATTCCACACTTTGTTTTTTCCGTTAATTTCGTGCATCATCCGGGTATTTAAAGTGTACTTTTTCTTTTTGGAATTTTCTGTGTGAACGCACTACTCGCACTATTTGTACTTAAAAACGTCATAGAATTGTGCATAAGTACGCGACTTTAGTCTTTGTACGTGCTCTTTGTAAAGACTGGATCGGTACTTCCGTCTACGTCACGTGTGACCTTTCCAACGTGATTACGTAATGCGTGGAGCATCGCAGAGCAGTGCAAGACGAGCATTTGTGGTTAAAAAGTATATAATTTTTATTTTTTTTTAGAAAATGGCCGATGGTTTCTCTAGATAACTCTTATTCCTCGTCTGGGATCGTGTAGAGCTCTTTGAAGCTGCACTGAAACTGACATTTCAACCCGTTGAACCCCAGTGAAGTCCACTATATGGGGAAAAATCCTGGAATGTTTTCCTCAAAAACTGAAGAAAGACATGAACATCTTGGATGACATGGGGGTGAGTAAATTATCAGGAAATTTTAATTCTGAAGTGAACTAATCCTTTAATGTAGTCTGGGTCTTATTGTCTTTCTCATGTCTTGTGTAGTTTTGTTCATGGTTTTTGAGAATGAGAGCATGTCACACATCCTGTCCATGTTGACATCTGTGGCCGGTTGCATAAACTAGTTAGACTAGTCTTCTCAAACTTTTTAAATCAGTCACATAAAAACGTTGATTGGTCTAATTTGAATAGGAAAAGTAAAACTGATTTCCTCTTGTCTTAGTTGGTCAAACTAGTTCTTAAGATAATCTAAACACAGAAGTTTATGCAGCTGACCCCTGTTGTTGCGACCCGTCCGAACAGAGCAAGACCTATTAATGGGTCTCGACTCATCAGTTGAGAGCCACTGTCATAGACCGCAACAGAGCATGATGTGATTTTTTATTCATTTTATTTTTTGTCTCGTCTCCTTCTTTAGCGACCCATTCCAGGTCCATCATGAGCGCATGCGGCAGATGATGAGGGGTTTCTCTGACCCCTTCGGTCAGGGCTTCATGCCCAGCATCACAGATGGCCGTCACAGGGGGAACAGGGGCGCGGGTCAACCTAACACGAGCCTGAACCTTCGCAGTGACAGAGTGAGTGTTTGAGTTCGATTCTTTACTTGTTCTTCATGCAGGCTGAGTTGTTGTCTATCACTGTTGATCTCAGCGACCCCAGAATGGTTTATACACTTGGCTACTAAAGTTGTGAGCTTCTCATTCTAGAAGCATCTTCATCATGGACATTTGGCAGTTAAAACGCTGTAAGAGTCTTCTGGTGTGCTGGAGTGATGTTTGTAGGTCATAAAGCTCTTTTATGTGACACAGGAAGGCTCTGTGCTGCTGACACAGTTCTGACACTCAGACACATGACTCTTTTGGCAGGCTGTCTGTTGTACAGCAGATAATAATAGTAGACAGCTCTCCTGAAGCAGCGCACAATCAAGTGATTCACTCTTATCTTTATGTGTTTTAAACTAATAACCATGATGATAAGGAGTTCTGGTTGGCTGCTGGTGTAGGTGAGGTCTTAGTGCCGTGACACACCAAGCCAACGGTCGGCCGTCGGTCAGCGTCTGTCGGGCTAGTTTTTGCGGTGTTTTCCACACCTCGGCTCTAGTCGGGCTCACGTCAGCGGCAGTTCGTCCGATTCAGCTTGTTGAATCGCCATCGGTGAGAGAGAGAACTCTGATTCGCTGTTCAGTTTAGCGAGTGAGTCGGTGCATGAGAATAAAAGCTAAAGTGATGAAAGCGAGCAAAGACAGAAGGCCTTTCTTTTGTGTCATCTTACCTGAGCAATCCAATACAAGAATATTTTCATAACAACATGAGCCGCCTGGAATGAAGAAAGTGATCAGCATGATTGATATTCATATTTAAATGATAAGCAAGCGCTGCTTTGTTTACAGTTTGTATATTTGCAGTCCTAGTTTCGGTTTCCCTTTTTGAAAGATGAATATAGGCTATTGATACCTGTGGATATAGACAGTTATTTCCTTACACTCAGGCACAGAATGCAAGTGCTAGGTGACAGTCGCCTTTAGGCCGTGTGTCCACTAAAGCGTTTTTTCCAGCGGCTATCGCACTTTTCCAATTGTTTTCAATTTGAGCGCCGTGTTTTTAAAATGCCAGGAGCGTAACGAGGCGCCGAGTATCTTTTTCACGCTTTTTTCACACAAATCGGGTCCTCCCCAAACTGTCAGTTAATGATTATCCTAACTATAGCTTACTATATAATGCGTAAGAAAGCAAATGAGTGGATAATAATACCAACTGAACGTAATTGCTTAACTTTGATTAAATAAATAATAATTATAATAGCCTATTAAGTGAATAATTGAACATATTTGTAACTCAAATATTTGAACATTTAACACTTAATTTATCTCATATTTACATTAGAGATTATTGTAAATACATGTAGGGTAAGTGCAAATGTGTGTATAAACTAAGCTATCAGGCTAATTGGGTATCTGAATGCTATGCTAATTCAGACATTAATTGTCATTATAATGTAGTTGAAACAGCATTTATTATAACATGATTTTGTAGGAATTATAAACAGGCGTTAAAGAGAGTACCTATTAAGAGCAATTTGAACCAATGGGATCGCGTGGGGTCCTAATGGAGACTCACTACACCGGTCGCCGAGAGTTGAAGAATGTTCAGCTTTGGGTAAAACGCAGCGCTCATCACTGTGACTTTGTACCCAGCCGTCCAATCACAGTGTGATTCACCAATCACCAACCACCACATTCTGCTTGTACAACATCAACATCAACAGACGACAACAACAAGCATAATAATGGAACAAAATCATTTAAAACAAGAGCCAGAGCAAATACTTTACATTGTATTTCTATATAGAAACAGTACAGAAACAAACTATCTGTGAAATGAGATACTAGTAACACTTCCATATCATAGCAAGCAAAGCATCTCAACTGAAAAAACGCTGTGCTGCCAAAACGCTCTCAAGCGCACACAGCTAGGCGTTTTCAGCAGAGCACAGCTAGGCGTTTCCTCGCTAGAGAAGCGTTCAGTTTTTCCGCTTGCAAATTCCACCATGTAAATAGCGAATCCGCCATGGCGCGAGCGCAGCTGGCTTTTAAAGGGAATGGGAGATGAGACTCTGATTGGTTTATTACACGTTACACCCAAAACACACCCATGACTCATTAAGAGACTAGGTACAGCCCTTTTAGACCATGCGCTGGGCGTGCCGACCATTTTTTCCGTTGTTAAACTATCAAAAGAGGATTCGGACACGCCCTAAATGCACCTGTGACATGAGCTTCAGACCATGAGCTTAGATCATTAAAATAGGGCCCAAAGACAGTTTCCTTCGACTGAAGCAGATTTAAATACGTAGATATGGCATTTAAACACTGACTGAACGCAACTGGCTCTGACTCGGAGGGCGTGTCTGGAGCTTGTGTTGACGCGACCGTTATAGTGATAACAGCCAATCACATTACTTTCCGGTGTTGCATGAACGCAGTTGGCTAGCGACTGCTCTAGAGTGTTTGCATAAGGCGATCTGATTGGCTGACGCCTGCGTTGGCGCTTGAAAAGTTGAGAAATCTACAACTTCTGCCGCTTGCAACGCGGGTGAAGCGACGCGACGGAACCCACAATTCAGTTCGGCAACGCATGACGTCACCCATTCAAAGTAAACGAGAAGCGTTAACGCCTGTGAATGCAGCATAAGTGTCCCCGGCTTCACTATGAGGAATAGCACTAGTAATGCTTGACTTAGCAAACACCACTAATAATTAAAAAAAAAAAAATTGTCTTCTTCTTGATAAAGTTCCCTTCTGAGATACATTCATATAAACCCCCAATTCAATATTTATATTTGTCTTCCTATATGTTGAGCATTGTGTACAGTGAGCTTGCTGTGCCTGCTACAGGATTTGCTCTGCTGGTGGATCTGTGTTCTCCTCTTTGCATCTGTCTTTGGCCAATTTTAACATCCTGTTTACAGACTTTGTAATATTTCCACACAAATGACATTTTAGTGAATTATTTCAATGCAGTTTGTGTGCAAGTTCAGAATAGAGATAAAAATAAGCCAAAATAAAACTAAAAACTGTTCTGATTTATGGTCGGCCGGTGAATCTCTAGTATTAATAATATAGGAGGGTGAAATCAGGTTAATTGGGATAATTTTTCCCAGTCATCTCAATGGCAAAAAGTGTCCCAATTAACCTGAATTCACTTTTCTTTTCTTTTTTTGATGGTGGTGGTGGTTGCTTAACTGTTATTATCTATGCATTTCTTTATTTTGATTATGTGGTGAACTATGACCTGCACATGTTCCTGATAGTTTATGTGAGATTCACGCAGTAAGAAGGTTTAGATGTTCTAATGAACATTTTAAAACGCTGTGTGAGGTGCTACTAAAAGTTGTTGTCTTGCTGTATAACAGCCTGGCCGCAGTGGACAGCGTGTCACAGCTACGGAGCGTCACAAAGACCAGCTGGCCACTTTGGCAGCTCAGAACGCTAAACTTAGTCCCTGTGTCCATCTGTAATCCCCCACCTCTCTCTGCTCAGTATATTTATCCCTGGTAATTACTTTCATCTGATGCCAGCCTCTTCACAGCCCTGCAATCTCTTGTTTTTATCTAGTGGCCTTCCCCTAGAGGCGGTAAAGATAGCATGCTCACCCATGGGTCAGGGCTTTACATGAGGTTTGGGTTGTTCTGGGGTCATGGATGGATGGTACGGTTTGCATGCTAGCACCTGCATAGCCAGACGTTTGACTAGCAGCATAAAGTCTGGTCCAAACACTGCCGACAGAAACATGCCATCTGACTGGCTAACATACCGTGACCAAGCATTTGTTTTGTTTAACATGTCGTTTGGGGGTTGTAAGTGTGAAATCTGGGTTGCAATAGATGCCACAATAGAGAGCAACAGCAGGATTCTGGAAGTAAAAATCACATATTTATAATAAATATGTGAAAAAAAGTATATTAAATATATTAAAAAGGTATTGAAAAACTGTTGATTGAATTACCTTGAACAAAACAAGTCAACTTTGGCATGGAATAGCTTACCTTCATAGCTTAACTAAGTTCGTTTTATTAAGTAAACTTAAGTAAAGTTCAAATATATTTTTCAAGTATACTTTATGTAGTAAGTATATTAATGTCAGTGCCCGGTTGCATAAAGCACCTTAAGTTTTTCCTTTAAGTATGACAGTTAAGGCGTGATTTCCCCTTAACTAAGGGAATGACTTAAGGGTGTTGCATATAATCCCTTAACCTGTTCTCTTATGTAAGGGAAACCGTTAAGTGTTTCACGACAGCAACCAGGTTTTGCCGTTATAAAATTCTACTGCCATGGACACGTTATTTGTTAATACAGATTGCGGTAAGTTTTCACAGAAAAATTATGCAAATTAAACATTTAGAAGTAATTTAAGTATAATCGATCAGTCTCTGTTGGCCTGTTTCCACCGTAACGGCGCTGGATCTCGTGCCGGAGATGGCTCACGTTCGGCGGGGGAACTGATAACTTCAGACCGCCGCCTGCGTTTCACTCGTAGCCGAAAAATGCTGTTACTGACTCCATAACCTGTCCATAAATAATCAGTGTACAATTCTGAGAACATATTTTAACATCCTAAGTATTTATATTCTGTATCTTTTTGAATAAAATCATAAAATTTTATGCAAGGCATCAGGCATTTCCATCCCACGAAAAGACCGACGCGACACTCATTTAGGCTCACATCGCACCCCTGTATGTTGCTTTGCATAAAAATAAAAGATATACAGAACAATAACGAATTTTTAGATAAAATAAAACATACACAAACCTGTATTTTGCCGAAGACATGCACCAGTTTGATGGAGCTACACTGCTCTCTCCTGAAGAGGGCGCAAAAAGCCCGCGATAAATAGCTCAACACCTGGATTGTTACGTCTGACCCAGGATCTGGGTAACAAAAAAACTACCCAAACTACCCATTTTTTAACATGTATTAATTACTTTAATGAGCTCATTGTTTCTACGTCAAATTATTACATTGTTAGCTAACTGTGTGATTTGTATATGTACATTTCTGAAACTACATAATTTGGACACAGTCCCCTCTGATAACAGATCACTCTAAATTGTAATGTTGACATGCATTTCCTGTAAAGCTGCTATGAAACGATATGTATCGTGAAGTGTTATACAAATGAATGTGAATTGAATTGAATGTGAATTGAATCAAACACTGGGTTGTTACCTCTGACCCAGGAGATGGGTAACACAAAAACTACCCAAACACTGGGTTGTTACGTCTGACCCAGGAGATGGGTAACACAAAACCTACCCAAACACTGGGTTGTTACGTCTGACCCAGGAGCTGGGTAACACAAAAACTACCCAAACACTGGGTTGTTACGTCTGACCCAGGAGATGGGTAACACAAAAACTACCCAAACACTGGGTTGTTACCCAAAAACTACCCAAACACTGGGTAACACAAAAACTACCCAAACACTGGGTTGTTACGTCTGACCCAGGAGCTGGGTAACACAAAAACTACCCAAACACTGGGTTGTTACGTCTGACCCAGGATCTGGGTAACACAAAAACTACCCAAACACTGGGTTGTTACCTCTGACCCAGGAGATGGGTAACACAAAACCTACCCAAACACTGGGTTGTTACGTCTGACCCAGGAGCTGGGTAACACAAAAATTACCCAAACACTGGGTTGTTACGTCTGACCCAGGAGATGGGTAACACAAAACCTACCCAAACACTGGGTTGTTACGTCTGACCCAGGAGCTGGGTAACACAAAAATTACCTAAACACTGGGTTGTTACGTCTGACCCAGGAGCTGGGTAACACAAAAACTACCCAAACACTGGGTTGTTACCCAAAAACTACCCAAACACTGGGTAACACAAAACCTACCCAAACACTGGGTTGTTACGTCTGACCCAGGAGCTGGGTAACACAAAATCTACCCAAACACTGGGTTATTACGTCTGACCCAGGATCTGGGTAACACAAAAACTACCCAAACACTGGGTTGTTACCTCTGACCCAGGAGATGGGTAACACAAAACCTACCCAAACACTGGGTTGTTACTCTGACCCAGGAGCTGGGTAACACAAAAATTACCTAAACACTAGGTTGTTACGTCTGACCCAGGAGATGGGTAACACAAAAACTACCCAAACACTGGGTTGTTACGTCTGACCCAGGAGATGGGTAACACAAAACCTACCCAAACACTGGGTTGTTACGTCTGACCCAGGAGCTGGGTAACACAAAAACTACCCAAACACTGGGTTGTTACGCCTGACCCAGGAGCTGGGTAACACAAAAACTACCCAAACACTTTGTTGTTACGCCTGACCCAGGAGCTGGGTAACACAAAATCTACCCAAACACTGGGTTGTTATGTCTGACCCAGGACATGGGTAACACAAAAACTACCCAAACACTGGGTTATTACGTCTGACCCAGGATCTGGGTAACACAAAACCTACCCAAACACTGGGTTGTTACGTCTGACCCAGGAGCTGGGTAACACAAAAACTACCCAAACACTGGGTTGTTACGTCTGATCCAGGATCTGGGTAACACAAAAACGACCCAAACACTGGGTTGTTAACTCTGACCCAGGAGATGGGTAAAACAAAAACTACCCAAACACTGGAAAAATAACCCAAAAAAATTACCCAAAAGGCTCTCAACCCGGGACTTGTGTAGAAAAAATAACCCAAGATTTTTTAGAGTGTACAATACTAATTAACTTTATAATACTGTACATTATGTGTGATAGCCACGTTGCCTTTTCTACTTCTGTGCTTTTGCAGAGTAAAAGAGGAATGTGGACAGATGACTGGAAGATGGGTGTTGTTTGTTTTATACTTTTTGTTTTATCTGTTAAATAATTTTTAATGTATTGATTATTCAGACATTGAATAAAAATATTTTATTGCACAATGTTGTTTGTCACTGTTATTTGCTTATGGATATTTTTTATTGAACACATACACCAAATTGGGTAGCACCTAACAGCAAGAAGGTTCTCTGGTTCGAGTCTTGGCTGAGCCAGGAGGCATTTCTGTGCTCCAGTCATGGTGTAGGTTTCCCAACAATCCAAAGACATGCAGTACAGCTGAACTGGAGATTTTAAATGAACCCTTTCACACATACCAGTCATTACTGGTAAATTACCTTTTAGAGATCATGTGTGAACAGGACCTTTCCAAAAATATTTTACGAGGGGAACCCTGCCAAAAATGAGGATTTCGGAACGCGATTTGGCTAGTTTTGAGTAGCAACCTGGCAACCCTGATTATAGTAACTATTATGTTTCTCATGTTTTGTGTCTCAAGAGCAAAACTGTGTTCTGTGTGATTATCCCCTTACTCCTGTCACTCAGAAGTAAAAAACAAAAAAGTAACTAAAATAAAAACTAAAGCGCTTCTCATCCAGGTGGATGAAGAAAACGGCTTAGCGTTTAAAGATCATTTCATGTGACTGGCATCACATTACTGATGTGTGAATTCTGTCTTAATTTCCAAGGTGCCTTTAGCCCTGTTATCTGAAAAATATTGGAAAAATCTTTATAAACTAGATGATCTCACTAATAGAGTAGATGGTTGTTGTTTTACAACTAGACTGTTAGTTCTAGACCATTGGTGACCCATTTATTTGGTTGTGCTTTATTGGACTGTAATGGAGAGCAGTCCGCAGATTGAGGTGGAGTTCACGTCTGGAAGAATATTTAAGCTTAATGACTACTGGCAGACCAAATCACCACAAACGCAAACAGAACTGTGAGCTCAAGTTCTTCTTGCAGTTAGCTAAACTAGTTCGCTGTTACCTAGAGCGGTTTGCTAAAAGTGAACAATGTCGGACTATGACATTTCCTTTTTGGTTGCTTACTTCAGATGGTGATCATCATTTGATCATATAAAATACTTCTACACATTTGGCCAGCTTATGATTCACATGCACAGTTTAGTAACAGATGTGTCCATTAAGTAACCTGAGAAATGTTTTCGATGTAAAGGTCACATCCGAAGCATTGCTGGTGTTCTGATTATTCCCAGAACTGTGTCCTCTTCCAAGAGCTCTTGTGTGGGTCATTTGCTAAATCAAAAGTGTTTTTCCCAGTGCATCTGTTGAATAATCCTTCTGCCCAGATGAGACACAAGACCTGCAATATGAGACCCACTGCTGTGATAGCATGTAGCATAAATGGGTCATGACCTCAGGGTTGTGTCTTCTAAACACAGCTGACCTAAAATAGTGTACGTGACCTGTCCTCCAGCAGATTTTGTAACACTTAAAAATACACTCCAACAGCGAGCAGATAGTGGTGTCGTCCTCTCCAGAGGCATTAATAGCTTGAGGAGTGTTGATGGTTTTAAATCAGCTAGACCGTTAGAAGGCACTGGGGCAATGCTGCCCTAAACTGTTCAGAGAAACACAAGCTGCTTCTCCATTATTAGATGTGATAACTAGAGGTGACAGCTACCAATTTTGGGACTTATTCAGAGCTCTCAGCACCATGAGTTACAGAAACATTCAAACATAGAGACACGTTTTCACACACATATCATATAGATGCCATAAATGGGTGAATCTCATGAAAATGACGAGACTCGAAAATGTGACGAGACTCTGGCCATGACATGATGACGCTCTGGCGTGGTGGCCATGATGTGACGAGCCTCTGGCGTAGCGGTCATGATGTGACGTGACGAGGCTCTGGCATGGTGTCCGTGACTTGAGGAGACTCTGATGTGGCAGCCATGACATGACGAGGCTCTGGTGTGGAAGCCATGGCGTAACGAGGCTCTGGCGTGCCGGCCGTGACGTGACGAGGCCCTGGCGTGGCGGCCATGACGTGACGAGACACTGGTGTGTCGACCGTGACGTGACAAGACTCTGCCGTGGTGTCCGTGACTTGATGAGACTCTGCTGTGGCGGCTATGATGTGACGAGGCTCTGGTGTGGCGGCCATGACGTGACGAGGCTCTGGCGTGGCGGCCATGACATGAAGAGGCTCTGGCGTGGCGGCTGTGAGGTGACGAGGCTCTGGCGTGGCGGCTGTGAGGTGATGCAGCTCTGATGTGGCGGCCATGACGTGACGAGGCTGTGGCGTGGTGTGGCGGCCATGGCGTGATGAGGCTGTGGCATGGCGGTCATGACGTGACGAGACTCTGGCGTGGCGGTCACAACGTGACGAGATTCTGGCGTGGTGGTCATGACGTGACGAGACTCTGGCGTGGCGGCCATGACGTGATGAAGCTCTGGCGTGGCAGTTATGACGTGACGAGATTCTGGCGTGGCGGTCATGACGTGACGAGACTCTGGCGTGGCGGCTTGTGATCGTACTTCTCAAAGGTTTAATGGACACAGGCGAATCATTGTCATTTAGGAATAAGATCACGTGGGTGTTTGAATAAAGATCACAATCTTTTAGCGATTGATCATGCGGCTCTAGTAATTAGCAATTAATAATTCTAAAAATAAAAAAAAAATTGGAAAAACATTGAAGTAGAATATGTCACCTGTCATATCATTTCAACTACTTATTTATTAGCTTCAGTTTACTCCAACGCATCTCAAGTTCTAGAAATTGTAAGGCCAGTGAACTCTGACCTGTGATCTCTACGGTCAGCTTGAATCCGCCACACTCTGTATGACTCCAGTGTGTCCTCACAGTTATATATTCTTCTCACTACCTGTGATTTGTTGTGTATATGAGTGTGTGACTGTGTGCTGCATAGATTAGACTTTTTCATAGAGTTTTTACAGTGTTTGTGTTGCACTTTCTATTTGGTACCTCAGACCTTATTGTGTCTTGTCATTGCTCATATCATTGATCCACAGACTGGTGTCAACACTGACTGGATGCTCTAGATCACGACACTCCATTGCTTAAAGTAAAGTGGGTTGCAGATGTGTTTCATGTCTGGTAGCACAACTTAATGCAACTTCTCACAGGCCAGTGAACATCACAGCTTCACACAGTCAGCTTTTAGTGTCATATTTTAACTCTTAATACAAGTTATTAGAGAAAATGGTTTAAATAACAATGTTGAATTAAAGACAATGTAGGGCAGTGTACACCTTAAGTACATTTCCTTTGAATAACTGCAGTCTAGATTGCAGTAGATGAATCTGTGTTGTTGAGTACTTCATGTGTACTTGCATGTGAAGGGTTGTCTGCTGTGTCACTAAATGTGTGTGATAAATGTCAACAGGAGCTGGATTTCTTTGGCAATCCTTTCTCTATGATAGACAGCATGAGGAACAGGATGGAGGCGATGCACAGAAACTTTGTAAGTCTGACCTCTCTGTTCTCATATTGTACCAGCATCTCTTCAATACTCCATGAACCACAGTGTCAGAGAGTTTATACGCACCTTCTGCCACTGATTCGACTTAAACTGACCACATGTAAGATCATGGAAACATGCTGCTCTTTTAAAATGAGCTGATTTTCATAGTTAACAGTAGTAATGGAAATTGTGTGGGAATTTTTTACGTGTTTTGTTCATATTACAATTGTAATTGTATTTTTTAATATATTGTGTTGTTCATATTTGCCTGTTTAGGCACAAAGGTCGTGTTTTAGTGACTTTCACTGTGGAGGAAAAAAATAAACATTCATCTGCTTTGTGTGGTGTTGAACACGAAAAGTGACACACAGTCTCTGTTCTCTTCCTAAATAAATGCATATTCTAGCCTATATAAGCTATTTATAATATGTATAATCTGTATCTTTTGTATATTTATTGTATATATTGTATGCATTGTCATCTAATTGTATTCTGTATGCTCTGAAGACTTTCAATCACCATGGCACATGTGCTGTTGGTGATGAGACAATAAAAGTGATTTAAACCAAAACTATTCTTTTTTGATGAGCACATTTTCATAAAATTTTAATAAAAAAATGTAATTTTGTTGTGCACACACTGTCATACGAACTACTAGTTAGTAATTACACTGATGAATCAGTGACGCATGAATACTAGACTGAATTCAGTGTCCTGCAGTTATTGATAGACACAAAAAAAGTTTCTCAGATGTTTTCGTAACTGTTTCTTTTAGGAAAACATGGCGTCAGACTCCAACAGCCACTCGTTTTCCTCGTCCTCTGTCATGACATACTCTAAAATGGGAAATGAGCCAGCAAAAGTGTTCCAGGCCTCAGCTCAGACCCGCTGTGCTCCTGGAGGAGTGAGTACTGCTCTGAATCTCTCTCAAACATCCAACGAACATCCAATCTTTTGATCAATGTTAGTAAGTGATTTATGGTGTGTTCAGTTAAAGGAGACCAGGAAGAGTCTGAAGGACTCTGAGAGTGGACTAGAGAAGATGTCCATTGGCCATCACATCCAGGACAGAGGCCACGTCATCGAGAGGAAGGAGAACAGGAAAACCGGAGAGAAAGAACTCAACCAGGACTTCCAGAACATGGATGAAAGTGAGGATTGATTTACAGGATTAGTACACTTTCAAATGGAAATTTCCTAATAATTTACTCACCCCCATGTCATCCAAGATGTTCATATCTTTCTTTCTTCAGTTGAAAAGAAATTAAGGTTTTTGAGGAAAACATTCCAGGATTTTTCTCCATATAGTGGACTTCACTGGGGTTCAACGGGTTGAAGGTCCAAATGTCAGTTTCAGTGCAGCTTCAAAGAGCTCTACACGATCCCAGACGAGGAATAAGAGTCTTATCTAGAGAAACCATCGGTCATTTTCTAAAAAAAAAAAAAAAAGATATACTTTTTAACCACAAATGCTCGTCTTGCACTGCTCGGTGATGCTCCACGCATCACGTTGTAAAGGTCACGCGTGACATAGGCGGACGAACCATGGTAGGGCGAAAAACTCCTTTTCTCCTCCAACTTCAAAATCGTCCGACATCATTGTTTTACCTTTTTTTGTAAAGGGCGTTTAGGGGATCGGTACTTATGCCTACGTCACGCGTGACCTTTCCAACGTCATGCGTGGAGCATCACAGAGCAGTGCAAGATGAGCATTTGTGATCTAAAAAGTATATGAATTTTTATTTTTTTAGAAAATGACCGATGGTTTCTCTAGATAAGACCCTTATTCCTCGTCTGGGATCGTGTAGAGCTCTTTGAAGCTGCACTGAAACTGACATTTGGACCTTCAACCCGTTGAACCCCAGTGAAGTCCACTATATGGAGAAAAATCCTGGAACGTTTTCCTCAAAAACCTTCATTTCTTTTCGACTGAAGAAAGAAAGAGATGAACATCTTGGATGACATGGGGGTGAGTAAATTATCAGGAAATTTTTATTCTGAAGTCAACTAATCCTTTAAAGAGACAAACAAGTGTTGAAGTTTCTCTGGTGAAGTAAACATGTGAAGAAGTGAAAAACACATCCAATACATGTTCTTTTACTTTTCCTAAGCAAATGCTCAGAAAAAATATAGTTAACTATACAGTTAAAATAAAGTATCTGTTTCTGACGATGTTCTTGTGTTTTGTCTCTTCAGCGGAGGCCCAGTCCTTTGATGATGAATGGCAGCGTGAGGTGTCCAGATTCCACGTTTCTGCTCCCATGTCCCGTCTGGAAGCTCCGAGACATCGAGCGGTACACCGAGCAGCCATCACAGGACCACCAGAGACACGCAGGTCAGTGACAGGTGCACATGTGACACACACTTCTGATGCTGCTCCCATACTGCTCCCAAATGATAGAGATTTGAAGATTCGAATCAGAGAGAAATGAATGAACTGTGTTTTTTAAGCTGAATGTCCACTGATTCTCAGTTTGGGACTGAAGCTGGGAGAAATCTGGATTTATTTTAAAGGAATAGTTCACCCAAAAATGAAAATTATGACAAAATTTACTCACCCTCAAGCCATTGGGTTGTTTTAAACCAGTGATTGGGTTAAATGTTTGATCAATCTGCTGGGTAGTTTTATTTAACTCAACTATTGTTTACAAATGACTGTATTTCTTGCTTAAAACGAACCCAAAGTATTTTGGAAATTAACATTTATTAATGTTTAATAAATAATAAACAATAAACATTTATTAAATTGCTTATTAATAAATGTTCACCCTTTGATTATTATTGTTGCCTCTAATAATTATGTGTCTGATTTTTAATTTCCAACCTATTTTGGGTTCATTTTAAAAAACAGCCATACAGTAATTTTTAAATAATAGTTGAGTTAGATAAAACTGCCCAGCAGGTTGGGCAAATATTTAACCCAACCACTGGGTTTGCCCATTTTCAACCCAACATGGGTTGTTTTTAACCCAACATTTTTTAGGGTGTATAATCACTAACTTCCGGCAACGGTCGTCCGCACGTTCACGAGAGAGTCGAGTTCTGGCAGAAGTGTGACCTCTGACCTGACGTATGACGGAGCTCCTCTTCTCTTAAATCGAAATCCTCACACATTTTTTCTTTAAAACTTCTAGTTTTAGACTTGTAATTCATGACTGGGGTTTTGTTTTGCTCTATCCTTCATCAATTCTCACCTAAGCTTACGCTACATACGCCGGGTCAGAGGTCACCCTTCCACCTGAACTCGACTCTCTCGTATGGAGGGTGACTCGTATCACTGTATGAGCTGCAGGTTGGCATGGTGGAGTGTTTGCCAGCAGTTCATGTTCCTTAAATAACCAGCTGGTACATGCACAGCCGTATCACATGACACCATAATCTTAAAGGTCACTTCTGGAAGAGAATCTAGGCTTGCACTGAAATATGATTTGTCCTGTTTAATATAAAAATGTTTCTTCACTATTTTGTGTTCACAGAAATGCCAAAGCAGCTGCAGGAAATCAAGACCACTACAATGAGCTGAACATTAAAGGCTCCAGCGTGAAGAAGCACTAAACTCATTCACAATAAAACACCGCTGTTGCTGCTTCTTACTGCAGTTTCCTCGTATCTGCCATTGACTTTCTGACGCCTGTTTCACACCACAAACTCGAGCAGCGCGTGAACTTCTGCTGCGCTCTGTACTAGAAGTTATTTCTAGATAACTCCAGTAGAGTTTTTCTTTTCTTTTTATATAATGACCATATGTTTTAAAATGGTTATCAGTAGTGGGTCATTGATAAGCATTAGAGCTGGTCTTTGATTAACAGTACATAATCTGCTGGGTAAGTCGTGACTTGTCAAATACTGTTTCCTGGTCCAAGATTTTTCAGTAGTACTACAGAACACCATGAGTGTATATCAGCACTGTTTGTTGTTTGCTTTTGGGATGTGAAGGAGCATTTGGCCTTGGATGATGACATGTGATGTCATACTTCATATCCATGTTGCAGAACCAGAGTTGGGATCCAGTGCTGTAAAGCACTTATTGATGTTGTCCATGTGTGTATTCTGCAGTCATCACCATAAACCCTCTAAAAACTTCCTCTGTACATTTGTAAAAAAAAAAAAAAAATGGCATGAAAGTAGAGTTTTTATAAATGTTTCTCATAGTGTTTTCCTCCTTGACTTGAAGATACACTTCACTTTTTCTCATTTCAAGAGGTACATTTTTTGAGAACAAACACTGAGTTCAAAAGAAAATACTATCACAATAAATGCATTTAATATGGCAATTAGTTAATAAAGTCTTTATCCTGCTCGTTTCATTTGTCTCCTGATTTGATTCAGCAAGATGAACGATTTGAAACATCTGGGGCCGTATGTATAAAACTTCTCTTGTTTAAAGTCCCCCTGTGGTGAAAATCAAGTTTAAATCGACGTCCCGTCAGCTTTCTATGACCAAGGTCGATAAAACAGAATATTTCTACCCCTGGAGAGCTCTGTTATAGAGAGAGAGGCATGACCATGTGGCTGGACTTCCCTACACTGCCGACTGAGGAAGATGATATGGATTTGTATGCTGCCCCGCCGTGGACTGTGCTGTCCTTCTCACTGGGCCCTATGGAGTCAAATACATGCCACATATATTTGCAAACTGCCAAAGTCACGTGAGGCTTCGTTACGTCGTAAGTGTTTTGAAATTTCAATGGTTCACATGACTTTGGCAGTTTGACACACGCTCCGAACCACTGATTTGAAACAAAAGATTCGTAAAGCTTCGAAGCTTCATGAAGCAGTGTTTTGAAATCGCCCATCACTAGATATTGTTGAATAAAGTCACTATTTTTTTTTTTTTTTGGCGCACAAAAAGTATTCTCATCGCTTCATAACATTAAGGTTAACAGCCACCGTAGTCACATGAACTCTTTTAAATATGTCTTTAGTAGCTTTCTGGACATCTTAATTTGCGTTCTGAAGATGAACGAAGGTCTTACGGGTGTAGAACGACATGAGGGAGAGTAATTAATGACTGAAATTTCATTTTTGGGTGAACTAACCCTTTAAATATTGTCTTCTTCAAGGGAAAGATTAGAATTAGTTTTTCTACATACCAATTTGTAGTTATTTACCTTTAGTGACTAATGAATCAGAAGTCTCACACTTTCACAGAAAATAGTTTAATTCTACGTTGCAAAATAAGATGGATACGCAAAGTACACAAGTTGTGTAGAAGGGCCCCGAACCACCAGAGAGTATCACTAAAATCACTATATCATGTTATTGACAGCCAAATGCTTTCTGAAAGTAATGCTCTGGCACCATCTAGCTGTCAGAACTAAAGCATGATAAATATAGTTTACTCAAGAAAATACATCAGTAATTCTCTAAACATGCAAACTTTTATAATAATGGGCGTTGTTTTGAAAGGAGTCACATGGCAGATTGCTTGACTAAACATGAATGTGTTTTTTTTCCTGATAGGCTACATTAAAACACGTTCAAGAATGTTTTGATTATTGATCTGTAATAATGACACAAACTGAAAATTACATTTCATCATGGGGCATTTCTAACCAAACAGTGGACTTATTGGTCCCTCTTAGTGATGAGAAAAGTAGCAAGTATCACGTGATGAAGCTCTCCGTTTCGGTGGCGACTACAATTTACCAAACATTAAGGAGTTAAAATAATTAAGGAAAAAATAATTATTTAATATTTAATAAAGAATTATTAAGTATTGTATCAGACCAACTCTGTTTCATAATAAAAAGTATGTATAGTACAGAAATATGCTATATAAAAAGTGAAACAAATAAATAGTACAAATTACAATAAAATGTACTTAAAACAGCGCAGGTTTTTGTACAGTTCGTATAAGGCAAATCATTTAAAATATTGTTCGTCTGTTTTGTCTAGTCATGGAAGAAGCGAATCAACTTTTTGAATCAATTGAACCAATTTCTTCGCAAAATGATTCAGTGTTTCGAAGCACTCGAAACGCCCCGCTGGTGACGCCTGCTGGTCAGAACAGTGTAAATGCAGCGAAAACTCAGACCAAACATGCACAAAACAGTTTTTACAAACACAATCCAAATGTTTTATTGAAGGTGTAACAAATCATCTAATACCATTTATTATGATGTGTCATTTTATTTAAGTAGGCCTTTTTTGATTGTTTTATGAACAGCTTGGTTAATCAGACTTTTAACTACAACCCTTTGCATTATACAAAGGTGCCATTAAATAACTACAAATGTATAAAACTGGTCCGAGATCAGGTAAAAAAAAAAAAAATAATAATAATAATTCATATATGGTTCAGGGGTTCACAGAGACATGTTATGTATGTGCTCCGAATTACTGAATCAAAACAAATGACTCACAAATGTTCGGAATCTAGTTTTGTCCCTCTCGGCTCACCGTAGAACAGGAAGTTGTTTCACAAGCAGCCGGTCAGCGTGACTTTGAGCTCGTGTGTGTGACACCAGAGTAAACACACACTTACACACATCTACTGTAACTCAAAATGCGGCTTCTGAGAGCAGCGTCAGCTTTAACTCAACTGCAGCTGCACAAACCCGGACATGTCGCTTTAAAACAGGTGTGTGTTGTCACATATTCAGCCGTATATTACGTGCTGCTGTCTTCTGTGTTTCTCTGATGACTCTGTGTGTCTCAGGTGTTGATCAGCTGCTGTCGCTCGTGCTCGAATGGATTCACTCCGAACGAGCGGATCCGGAACATCGGCATCTCCGCGCACATCGACTCCGGGAAGACCACCCTGACCGAGAGAGTGCTGTACTACACCGGACGGATAGCGGAGATGCACGAGGTGAGCGACCGCTGGAGCTAACAGGGAACTGACAAGGTTCTCTCAAAGTTATGAACAAACCTTCTCCCAGGAACGTGTTCATAACATAAAGTGGACCTATAATGCCTCTTTCACAAGATGTAATATAAGTCTCTGGTGTCTCCAGAATGTGTCTGTGAAGTTTCAGCTCAAAATACCCCACAGATCATTATTATAGCTTGTCAAATTTGCCCCTATTTGGGTGTGAGCAAAAACACTGCTCACTTCTGTTTTGTGTGCTGTCAGGTGAAAGGGAAGGATGGAGTGGGAGCGATCATGGACTCTATGGAGTTGGAGAGACAGAGAGGAATCACTATCCAGTCAGCCGCCACATACACCATGTGGAAAAATCACAACATCAACATCATCGACACGCCAGGTAACAAGCGTCCGTCACTGAGAAACAGAGCTCATGATAGCTGGATGTGATCAGTGCCTGATGTTCTGATGGTAGAGCTGAGCTGTGTGTTGGTCAGGTCACGTGGACTTCACCATCGAGGTGGAGCGGTCCCTGCGCGTGCTGGACGGGGCGGTGCTGGTGCTGTGCGCGGTCGGAGGGGTGCAGTGTCAGACCATGACCGTCAACCGGCAGATGAAGCGCTACAGCGTGCCCTTCCTCACCTTCATCAACAAGCTGGACCGCGCGGGGGCCAATCCCGGCCGAGCGCTGCAGCAGCTGAGGTGAGTCCAGCACAGAGGTCAGAGGTCGTGAGCTTCCCCTGTCATGTAGGAAGGTGTTTACAGGAAGAGTTCACCCAAAAATGAACATCCTGACATCGTTTACTCGTTCCCAACCCTTAAGACTTTCATTCATCTTCAGAACACAAATGGAGATGTTTGTAATGAGAGCTGAGAGATTTCTGTCCCTCTTCAGAAGGTCTGTTCACTCAAAACTTTAATTTAGGCTTTTATTCTCGTACAAATATTGATCACAGCACATACATAGAGCTCATCAGGTATGGTTCTATTAAAAATATCTGCATTTGTGTTTCAAAGATGAACAAAAGTCTCTAGAGATGGCCCAGAGGATCACCAAGAGTCAGATATGACTGAATGGTCAGTCATCATCACATTAATATACGTTTAATTCAGCCATCAAACTGGTGGATATATATATACTGTACACACACAAACACATATATAATCGATTAAATTAATCGCACATTTTTTTTCTGTATTTAATCACAATTAAAAACATTGGAGTTTTGTAATATTTTTATATTGTAATAATTTCAGTTACTCCAATGTAATGTAGATTAATTAATAGGATCTTTTTATGAATCATCACTGACACTAATACTGCTACTGATGTCTCTATGAAATGTTTTTTTTTTATTAATTATAGACATTTAACATTACACTGTAACTAAATTCTATCAGTGAAACAGAACTCTATACTGACGCGCGTCATTCTGTGCACACGAGTCGTGTGTGTCACATGACAAGACATCCACAGACGGTGCGTTCTCGTTTGTCTTGTGGAGCTTGAATGGTTTAAAAGCATCTGCATGAATAAGAGCGCGATCATATAATGTCACGCTAGACAAATTATGACGGAGAAAATGGATGCTGCGTTAATTGAGTTATATATTTTTAATGCGTTAACACACGTGATTAATTTTTTGTTTAACGCTAATTTTGACAGCACTTATATATAATATTAGTGCTGTCAATCGATTAAAAAAAACTAATTAATCACACATTTTTCTGTAATTACTCACATCTAACTTTAAAGTTAATATATTTTTATATTGTAATAATTTCACATTTAATCTCCAAGTTAATGTAGAAACAACATAAAGACAGTATATTTTAAATATTTGATCTAGCAGATAAGAAATAAACAGAAATTGAATAAAGTTATCAAACACCTCACAGTTTTCACTGCATACATTATAAATTAAATATAGAATAATCCTTATTTCAGCTATAAAAGTGATTCAGTCAAGAGCAGTGAGTGATTTTTCTCTTTGTCTTTTGTTCATTGATTCAAGATCTTTTTTGGCTCTCTTATTGAGTGGTTTAATAGCACTTGAATGAATGATAGTGTGATCATATAATGTAACTCTCGCTAAAGGATGATGGGGAAAAAAGGATGCTGCATTAATTGTGTTAAATATTTTAAAGCGTTAAACTGAATAAATAATCACATGCGATAACGCGTTAATTTTGACAGCCCTATGTATGTAGTTTAGTCCAGTCATGAAACTCTAGAAGGCGCAGGCTGATGGTCTTTTACATGAAATCTGTAAGCAATCACATCATTGACACAAGCTGATCCTGCAGCCAATGAGATTGCTTGCTCAACATTTAAATAGTGTTTGCTGTCAGCTGGTCCTCTGAACCCTCCACCTCCCCAGCTCCACCTGCCTAGATCTGGTACAGGATTGATGTGTGTCTGTTTATGCAGCAGCAGATCTAGTCGGAATAGACCAATATAATGTTATTATTATTTTATTTTACAGGACTAAACTGAATCATAATGCAGCATTTGTCAACATTCCCATCGGGCTGGAAGGAAATCTGCAAGGCCTCATTGATCTGATTGAGGAGCGCAGCATCTTCTTTGAAGGCCCTTTTGGGTAGAGCATGAGTTTGGTGCTTTATAGCTTGAGACATGCTGCTGATCACACGGTTTCTCATCATCTGTCTTTCTCATTTCACTCTGAAGTCAGAGTATTCGTTATGACGAGATCCCGGCGGAGATGCGTGCCGAGGCGGCCGACCGCAGACAGGAGCTGGTGGAGTGTGTCGCTAACGCCGATGAGACGCTCGGAGAGATGTTTCTGGAGGAGAAAGTTCCCACGGTGGATGATCTCAAGGTCTGTCAGATGCTGTTCAATACGCTCTGCTCTGTTCCAAACCCTGTTTGCTTCCTACACAGACTGTATGTGGTTACGCTTTATTAGGGGCCAAGCACTGAAGGTGCATATGCACCTATTGTATCCGTTGGCGTTCTTATTCTTATTCTTATTCTTCTTCCGCTCTTGAGTCTATGGCAGCCCATAGAACCGTATGGTAAAAAGTTGTGAAATCATTAGCATGATGCCCTGAAGGAGCCTGAGAAGTTTCGGACCAGCGCCATCTAGTGGAGAAAAAAAATATTTATTTTCTTATAACTTTGGATGTGGTTGACTTATTTTCACATTTCCTTAGACTCCTGAATCCTTGCCGAGTCCAACGATACCAAACATGCTAGGTTTCCCCTTATGGATTGTGCAACGTGGTGATTTAGCGTTAAAACAACTTTCACCAACATCTTCCAAACCAATAGTCCGATCGAGACAAAACCATCGTAGGAAATTCGAAAACATAGGTCATTGGCGATATGGCCAAATGTCAAAATTTTGATAGGAAGTGGCAAAAAAATCCAATCAAAGTCACCCATTGGTCATTTTTTATATTCTTATACATATAAATGTCTATTACTCCAAACCAAAATGAGATATTTTCACCAAATTTGACACACACATGTATGGGCTTACTCTGTGGACACATAAAAAAGCGGTGGGATTGTGCCTCTTGGTGGCACTATAATAGAACAAAACGTGAAATTGCCATTAACTACAATACAGTATTATGATATAAAATGCTATATTTTATGAATGCATTGGTGTACCATTACGAAACTCAGTATGTGTCATCGGCACCATGCTCTGAAGGTACTCAAAAGCCTATTGTCATGACACTGGTCTTAAAGGGTTAGTTCGGCCAAAAATGAATATTCTGTCATTAATTACTCACCCTCATGTCGTTCCACACCCGTAAGACCTTCGTTCATCTTCAGAACACAAATTAAGATATTTTTGATAAATCTGATGGCTCAGTGAGGCCTTCATTGACAGCAAGATCATTTTCTTTTATAATGCCTAGAAAGATACTAAAAACATTTAAAACAGTCATGTGACTACAGTGGTTCAACCTTAATGTTATAAAGCGACACGAATACTTTTTGTGCGCCAAAAAAAAAAGTGATGGGCGATTTCAAAACACTGCTTCGGAGCTTTACGAATCTTTTGTTTCGAATTCAGTGGTTCGGATCGTGTATCAAACTGCCAAAGTCACGTGAACTATTGAAATTTCAAAACACTTAAGACGTAACAAAGCCTCGTTTACTGAAATCATGTGACTTTGGCGCTCCGAACCACTGATTCGAAACAAAAGATTCGTAAAGCTTCATGAAGCAGTGTTTTGAAATCGCCCATCACTAGATATTGTTGAATAAAGTCTTTTTTTTTTTTTATTTTGGTGCACAAAAAGTATTCTCATCTCTTCATAACATTAAGGTTGAACCACTGCAGTCACATGACTGTTTTAACGATGTCTTTAATACCTTTCTGAACCTTGAAAGTGTTGATTATATTGCTGTCTATGGACGAGTCATATACCTCTCGGATTTCATCAAAAATATCTTAATTTGTGTTCTGAAGATGAATGAAGGTTTTGTGGGTTTGGAACAACATGAGAGTAATTAATGACAGAAATTTCATTTTTGGGTGAACTAACCCTTTAATAGATTCCTTGGGTCATGCCGAGAACATAGATACCAATGTTGCCAAGCTTCCTGTCCACCATTTTGATTTTCTTTAAAAACCTACTTTTTCTTACTCCTCCTAGACTGTTAGTCCGATTTTCTCCAAATTTGAGTCAGATCACCTTGAGACCATGCCGGCAAAAAGTTATGGATTTTGTGTCGATAGACAAAACCGTTTTTCACCTTTCAATCATCTTTCTTATAACTGCATTTATGATTTTTCAGCCATTTTGCCTAAAATCATCTTAAAATGTCGTTACTTGCTTGTTGTTGCTGCTGGTCTGATGCTCCCAGCCATGTTGCATGGCTTATCGTGCTCTTTGTTCTTGGCCCTGTAATTCCTGCTTGCAGCTATATTTTTAATGTGTCCTTGTACCAGTGTAATTAACAGGTAATGTGTAGGTTCAGGGTTAGTTGTAATTAGCTTGTAATTGTGCATAATTTGCTGTTATTACTGTAGCAAGTATGTTTAACGTGTAATGAGGACACAAAGCTGCCGCTCTGCTCGCACATCTGTGATTGCGTGTCTAAATGGTTCCTCTCTTCAGGCTGCTGTGCGCAGGGCGACGATCAAGCGCGTGTTCACTCCTGTGCTGGTGGGCAGCGCCCTGAAGAACAAAGGCGTTCAGCCGCTGTTGGATGCTGCGCTGGAGTATCTGCCCAACCCCACTGAAGTCAAGAACTACGCCATTCTCAACCAGGAGTGAGTACTGAGATTATGAGTCCTCCGGGTTCGACCCCTACTGTAACTGAACAGCACTTAGCAGAATACAGTGGTGGAAAGAGTGTGCTTAATTTAAAGTGTGGTTTTCAGGGAGGCTCGAGAAGGCTCGAAGATTCTGATGGATCCAACAAGAGACGACACACAGCCCTTCGTCGGCTTGGCCTTCAAACTTGAGGTGAATATTTGAAGTCAAATCAGTTGTGTGTTGGAGTAGCTGTGTTTAATCTGTGGCGTGTCTGCAGGCGGGGCGTTTCGGTCAGCTGACGTACGTGCGAGTGTATCAGGGCTGTTTGAGGAAGACCGAATACATCTATAACACCCGCACGAGTAAGAGGGTGAGAGTTCAGAGACTCGTGCGACTTCACGCCGACCAGATGGAGGTGAGAATGTGTTTCTCTTTTCTTTCAGTGAAGACAGATTGTTCTTCCGATGATGAGTGTAAGTCGTGTTTGTGCATTTCCTGTGTTGTTCAGGACGTCGAGATGGTGTATGCTGGAGACATCTGTGCCCTGTTTGGCATCGACTGTGCCAGTGGAGATACATTCACTGCCCGCACTAATGCCAACCTCTCCATGGTATGTGATGACTGATGTAACAAACAGTGTTCACTAAACTAAACCTGCTCACCAAGCCTGTGTTTATTTGATCAAAAATACAGTAAAAACAGGAATGTTGTGAAATATTGTTACAATTTATTTAAACTAAGTGTTGTTGGCAAAAGCTGTTTGCATTAGCTCTGCCCACCAATGACAGGTTGAGCCAGACTAACTTAAGTGGACCTATAATGCCTCTTTCACAAGATGTAATATAAGTCTCTGGAGTCCCAGAATGTGTCTGTGAAGTTTCAGCTCAAAATACCCCACAGATCATTGATTATAGCGTGTTGTAAATACCCATTTTTGAGTGGAAGGAAAAACACGCCGTTTTCGTGCACGTGTCTTTAAATGCAAATGAGCTGCTGCTCCCCGCCCCCTTTCCAGAAGAGGGCGGAGCATGTACAGCTCATGCCTCGGATACTCTGTCAAAAACTAAAACATGTTTGGTTTTGATTATCATCTTTATCGCAGTCATGCCCACATGACTTTGCAGTTCTTCATCATCGTGAAAGTTTATTATCTGCATGCGTTTAAACAGTCTAAACTTCTGATATATGGTTGTCTGAGCGCACACACAGAAAGCTGTCTGTCAGACGGCGCTTCCCGTGAGTATTAAACTAAGTTCTCTTTCAAGACCTATTGCACTTAAACTGACAAAAACAAACAAAGTTCACACAAACGCAGTCGGTTATGTCTGTGAACGTAAACAGCAGGGCAAGAAATCACATGTGTAAACAGAAAATCACTCACTGCTCTTGATTGAATAACTTTAGTAGCTTTAACAAGAACACGTTTCTTACCTGAATGCTGCTGTTAAATGCTCTGGCGAGGAGACATACATGGTGGACTGTGTACAGCTCACTGAGGGGAGGAGCTAAGCGAATAGGGCGGAGTCCGCCAGCAGTCATGGGCGGAGCTTATGTAAGAGTGGCGGAGACCTGGAACTGCTCATTTGGAGAGACTGTTTATGATTAATGGGATTATAATAAAAGGAGTAGGTGGATTTTTACCATTATAGGCTGGTTGTTGACACACATCTGTGTTCAAACATCTCTTAAAAATGAATTTTGCATAATAGGTTAGAAAGAAACCCCTGTGGTAACAAGAACAGTGGTGAGTGGATAGTGACATTACTTTTTGACGCAATGAATCCGCTTTTTATCGATCCCATTTTTCTCTTTTAGGTGTTTATTTTTAACAAATAAAAATGAAGAACATATTCAAAAAGTGAAAATAAAGTGACTAATGGGTATCCAATAGGCCTATAAATGAATTTTGATGCGATGTCCTCGCGTTGATCGGACGGGCTGGTACATCGACCGTGGCTCGTGCAGCTCATATTGTTAAGCCCGAAATATACATCATTTTTTGACAGGAATACTAGCGTATGCTTACAGCTGAGCACACTGCCTTTCAAAGTGTTCTCTATAAATAACATTAAATAAGGCGTCTGCCTTTAAAATGAACTGTAATTTATTCCTGTGATCAAAGCTGAATTTTCAGCATCATTACTCCAGTCTTCAGTGTCACATGATCCTTCAGAAATCATTCTAATATGATGATTTGCTGCTCAAGAAACATTTCTGATTATCATCAATGTTGAAAACAGTTGTGCTGCTTCACATCTGTGTAGTAATCTTCGTAATCATGTGTATTCGCAGGAGTCTATTCATGTTCCCGAGCCGGTGATCTCGATGGCCATACGACCCTCCAACAAGGTACCAGAATCACTGCAGCGCTCGCTCTCTCACTGCGTCACTGATAACAGAGTAATCCATCCTCTTCTGTCCTCTAGAACGACACCGACAAGTTCTCGAAGGGCATCAATCGCTTCACCAGAGAGGATCCCACGTTTAGAGTTCATTTTGACACGGAGAGTAAAGAGACCATCATCTCCGGCATGGGAGAGCTGCATCTGGAGATCTACTCGCAGGTATTGCCGACAACACTTCATACACATCATGTGACCTGGGCGTGAAAACATGATGTTTCCTGATGTGGAAACTTGTGTGTGTGTGTGTGTGTGTCATAGAGGATGGAGAGGGAGTATAACTGTCCGTGTGTGATGGGGAAACCAAAAGTGGCTTTCAGAGAGACGGTGACCAGCGCTGTGCCGTAAGTCCTGCATTTACACACATGAAGAAATCATATTCATATCTGTAACAACCGTCGGGCCATGAGCGCTGCAGCACCATCTGATGATGAAGATCTGATCCTGAACAGAGTCATTATCTTCAACTAAATCCAAAACCATAAAAAAATCATGGTAACACTTTATTTTACCATGTGCTTGTTACATGTTACTGTAGTGATGACTATAAATACTCAGTACTTAAAGGTTCAGTGTGTAAATATTAGCGGCATCTAGAGGTGAGGTTGCGAATTGCTCAGTCCACCGCTCACCCCTCCCTTTTGAAGCACATAGAGAAGCTACGGTGGCTGACACAGGACAAAGATGTCGTCGTCTGAGACATCAGAGAGTAGCCAGTCAAGCAGTGAGGTTTCTTTACAGTTTGTCCGTTTAGGGCTACTGTGGAAACATGCCGGCACAAAATGGTGACTTAACATGTAAGGGGACCCGTGGTGTATGTAGATAGAAATGACTCATTCTAGGATAATAAAAACATAATGGTTCATTATGTACGGTCTTTATACACCAATGAAAACATAGTTATGTATATTATATTGCATTTCTGTCATTAGATCCTTCCAAATATTACACACTGGACCTTTAAATGTATAATTACAGTGTAATACAGACACCTTAAAATAGTTTAACCAAAATCATGTTTTGAAATGAAGTATACATTAACTGAAATGAAACAATTTTTAAAAATTAATGAATTTAAGCTAGTTGTCAAGTTGTCTCATTTTCATTTAAGTTGGAGTACTAAACTAAAACTAAATCTTTAAAAAAACTATATAGATGTTTAAAAAACGAATAAAAATAACAAACAGCAAAATTTATAAAACGTTAAAATTAAAATGAACAAAATATAGAATTCAAAATATTAACAAAAACCATAATAGTGTCTATAATTAGCTATACGTTTCCATCCACCTATTTATGTGCATTTTGGGATGTCACATAAAAAAATAAAAAAAAACACTGGATGGAAACACCAAGATAGTCATAAAATCTAAAAATGTGCATAAAAACGTATGCGATTAAGAAGACGTGCACATAAACTACGATGGAAACATTCACTGAATAAATCCCTCGATGCTCAACAATAAACTCATGTGACTTTGCCTGATAACTGGACTAACCAGCGGACCAATCACATCGCAGCATCTCAAATGTTGGTTTGGTGGTTCTGAAAGTCAAAGTCTGTCATCAGAATGATTTAGTTTAATTCCCTCCAGAAGCGTCTCACATGATTGTGTTCCCAAACACCAGCATCTGAACGCAAGATCACATGACAGCGTTTATTGTGTTTCGTCTGACGCTCTGAGACAAACTCATTTATGATGGAGGAGAAAAGAGCAACTGCCATTTTTATTACTGATATTTTGCGCCAGTTACACAGGAAGTGATGATTTTGTTCTCTTGAACACATGGGATGGAAACGCTGCTTTATTCACAAATGATTTATGCAATGTTCCAATTTTGCACAATCCATGTATTTGATGTGGTGAACAACACTGAGGAACATTTATGGAGGCAGAAACTGACATGATGATTATATGTACAGCAGTGAGGTCAGGATCATGGGTTTGATTAATGGACTGCAGCCAGCTGTATTTTCTCTGTTTATTAGTATTGATGCGTGATCAGACAGCACACGTGTGTGTGTGTGTGTGTGTGAGTGTGTGTGAGTGTGTGAGAGCTCAGTTTGCCGATGGTGGTGTGGTAGCGTGAGGGCATTTGGGCTGCCACTCCATCTCTAGCACTCTGACGCCCCCATCAGGACACCAGGATGATAGCAGCTTCCAGTGAATGATCTCCTACAAAACAGATGTTGCACACTGTTAACACACACTCTTCTTCTTTCTGAGACGTCGGTTTGCTTTATCGCTCAGTGATTTGTGTTTACCTGGGAGACGAAGTCATGCAGTAGAACGTGATACTTCAGCATCAGCTGCTTCTCGATCGTCTCCTAAGATAGATGACGTTATTCTTCAGCCTCTTATTCATGCGCTTCATAACCATGCGTCAGTCATTTAAATCACTTTAAAGTTTGGACACATCTGCACGCCCGTTATCATCACTATTTTACACATGTTAGAACAATAGTAAAGAGATAAACTGAAAAAAACTGAGATGAAATGGTGAAAACCCTCTTCTATCTGAGCTTCTTCTTTGGACTCTGAACGTTCATCAACCACCTTCATCAGGTGCATCATGGGATGCTTCTAAACACTAGTGAAGGAGGAACATGTGATGAGCACTTCATGAAATAACACTGCTTCATGATGCTTCTCCTTCACTAGCTGCTAAAATAATCATTAGTTTTAATAAACTTGCATGTAGACACAATTAATATTCATCTACCGAACTAATGTCCAAGCAGAAGCCTGTAGATGTAAAGATGATGAGAAACGTGTTCAGTGTGTCCAGACCTCTGCTGTAGATCGTCTGCACTGACCTGCTGGGTGACGTTGGCCACCTGTGCCATGTTATACTCCGTGTTCTCACTGGACTCTCTCAGCATGATGAAGGACGCCGCCACACGAGCCAAATGCCAGAACGGCTTCATGTCTTGACTGATGTTACCGTAGCTGTCTGCAAACACAGTGAGAGTGGTTTAGCCTCATGTGATGTAGGTTTGTTGCCGCTGTTAGTGTTGGTCACACCTGGTATATCGAGCGCAGAGACTGCGCTGTCGGGTGCGATGTGTTTCTGGTAGAACGCTTCCTCCTCCGGCAAGCTGCTGATGTGCTGCAGATCCTCACAGCGCAGCTGGACATCAGGAGGACTGTGCGGCTCTGTCCTCGGGAACAACACGTCCGCCGAGCACCGCAGCACTGAGCCCTGACACACAACACACACATCAGAGCAGTGCTTCTTAATCCTCGTCCTCTTTCATATTCAACACACCTGATTGAGATCATCAGCTCATTAGAGGAGAACTCCACGAACTGAGCCGAGTGTGTCAGATCAGAGATGGCCGAGCGGTGATTGAAAACCTCACCTCAGAACCTTTTGTCCTCAAAGTTGATGTGTTAGAAGCGCCAACAGTGGGCACATGGGCGTCAGAGAATAATGTCACTTGTGCTCATTGCATTTAAACATGTTTATTGGCAGTCGGGACTGTTACTCCCTTAAGGAAAATGATGGTGTTTGATGATGTTTATAAGCTTTAAATGCCTTAAGTGATAGTAGTTCATTCACACTGATTGATGTAAAGACATTGGTCTCATTTCTTGTGCTGGTAAATGTATATTTGGAAAGAACTAAAGAATTATGAATCATACCAAAATCAAATTGTGGTCAAAAATGAATGATTGTAATCTGATCAAATCATTGTCATCTATAACAGATACACTCTTCTCTAAGAATGAGACTACTTCACTTGTATGTTTATTCATTGGTTTATGATCAAAAAACTTCCTTGGTTATGGGAACCACTCCCCTGGTTTGGCAAGAGTGAGTCAGAGTTGTTACCTCAACAGGTTTTACACAACATTTATAATGGATATGAACAGAAGTGAAGCGTACCGAACTGCCGTAGTCCGTCACGGAGAAATCCAGGGTGTACTTCCTCCCTCCCGTTCCCACGTCCTGTCAACACAAGGGTCAGCAGTCCTTTATCAAACACTCTGATCCACATGTTCACAGGCTGAGATAAAGTCTCTCAAAGAGCGCTCAGATCTTCAAGCGTGTTGTCTGTACAAACAGCATGAGCTGAAGTGAATGAGAGCCTCACCTCCGCCGTGGCCTTGTGAACCTGCTGCAGTCCAAACACTCTGAAGGGCGAGCCGTGACGGGTGTTCAGGTAATGCAGCGCCACCTGAGCCGCCCGCCGTGCCGGGAAGTGTGTGGGCACCAGATCTCCTGTGGCCATTTCCACTGCTGCTGGTGTCTGAGAGAGTCAGAAACAAACACAAGGACTGAGTCAAAGGGTGTGTGGCTTACAGCTCTGGACTTTGAGCCTCTCTCTCTGACAGTTGTGTAACGTGATCTCTGTCAAAATGAGGAGATGAAGAAATGTTCAGTTGCAAAGACAAAAGCAGAAATGTAGAAGCTGCTAGTAAGAGTTTCTGCTGCAATCGTTGAGATGAGAGTTTTGCACTTCCTGTGTTTGTGCAGTGGCCCCGCCCTCTTTTAAAGAGACACTGCAACTGATTCTCTCTCAGCAGATGAAGTGTTATACAGTATTGAAGAATGAGTGAAGCACTGAGGGCTGGATGATAAAGATCTTTTCTCTTTTCAATCAGAGGAACCATTATTGAAACCAAACAGTTTAGCTAAGTACATTCATAATGTTTATTTGAAGATGTAAAATACAGTTACATTTAGTGGTTTGTGTGTGTGTGTGTGTGAGAATGTATCATTTTTTTTCTTCACCAATATAACAATAATGCAATAATACAATAAACAATAAATCAGTTTATATACATCACCGAAACATTTTAAAGTATATAAACATATCTCAAAAATGTTGATGTTATCACAATATTGTTGGTTAATTTTATATCACCATCCTAAGAATATGAAGCGTATTGTGAATATTTGATATATCATGGCTCAATATAGGCCTATAAATAAAAATAATAAATAAATAGGCTTAGTTATTCTTTTAGATGTTTTTGATCTATGTAACTAAGGTTATAAATAAGGTTATGACACAGAACTACTAGCCTATACTAGCATATAAATTTTAAATATTGTTACAGACAGTCAATAATAAAATAAGAACAAATAATCAATTACAGTTTTTCATGTAGGTCTAAACTAGATTTTCAGCTACAGAAATAGTAATCAAATGTAAAATATCCCTGCATAATTTTCACTGTATAAATATAGATTAACCCTTATTAAAGTTGAGCAATTTCTTTTCTGACTCTTGTTTAAATTTAAAGTGGTCATGAACTGCGTTGTTTTATTGTTTTATAATGCTTCCTGGGGTGCACTCTTAATGTTAGTATGTTTTTTATATCAAAAACTGTCATAATTTAGAAATAAAAGGCATTTCCTCTGATTTGAGCACTCTGTTTTAAGGGGCGTGTCTGCTGTGAGACTTCTGTGTAAACGCCCACTGCTGTGATTGGCTGACATCTTTGCCTATGAAATATCCAAGTATTACTCTCTCTTTTAGCACATTTTTACTATTACAGCTCTCAAGATTACCTAATCATGAAAAGTGTTGATTATAGCATTACATTTAGATCGAGGCATGAAAGGTTGCAGTGATGATCATTGTAGTCGATCGCAGACATGTTGTTGAGCTCATGAAAGCAGTGATCTCGACATTGCAACTCAATTTCTGCACACTAACGAATGCTTTCATCATCACTAACAGTGCAAAATCGATGCAACTAAGAGATTCGTTGAATAAAACAGGAGTTTTGGTGCGAGTCCAGAACTCAGTCCCTGATAAACTCTGTTTGATTGACAGCTCCAGCGATTGTAAAGGGAGCGTTCTTTGATCGCTTTCTATATATAATTTAATCACCGTTTAAATAACAGATTATTTTCATCCTACTAAGAGAAACAACGTGAAGTTGAGCGTTTAGTCACTGGTTTGATTTACTGACACGTAGACAAAGATCATCTGACTGTACATGAATCATTAATATCAGATCAGGCATTAGAATTAATTACTGTCGAGTCCATATCGTAAAAGTCTAAAGTCCGAAAATGCGATTGATTTCCCAAAGAATCCACAGTGAAATGTACCAAATACAAATAAATAAAGCTCAACTGAGACATTCACATTGTTGGAAATAAATAACCATATTCCTAGCATTAGGATCCTTTGAAAGGTAATGTTATTTTAGTCCTGTATCGCTCTTCTCTCCTCCTCATCTCACTAACACACCAGTGGGCGGGGCTAATGTTGCAATGATGAAGTAGGCGTTGATTTCTTCTGTGGAGGCGGAGCTTCACCTATCTATAGGCACATTCCAGGATCAGTCGTTCGATGGGCCTGCTGTCAGTAAAAGCTTTTATTGGACTAACAAGGAAGATTTCAGTTCTGAAACTTACAGGATATTCTTATAATATGATGACCTCTTATATATCAAAAGCTCAAGGAAAAGTTGATTTCTCAATTTATGACCCCTTTAACATAAAAACAGACAGCAGCAGGAATATTAGGCTGCTGTCACTTTAAGAGCTGCACAGATCCAATATACTGTTACACAAGCGTTTTATCTCATGTTTACATTCACTCAAGACATAACCGACTACGTTTACGATGATACTTGAGAAGACAGGCAGTTTGACATCATTTTGCTGGAATATGTCCGTGCGAGCTCAGGAAGATGTGAAAGAGTATTTGCGTGCTGTAAGACATTGAGTGTGTGTTGCTGCGCACACAAAACTTATCACACAGCACGTGAGTACCAAACTGAGAGACATGGGTACTTTTGCGTCTATGTGCACTATGTCAAGGTTTATAAATGCGCAAATGATCAACTTCCACAAAGATGCAGCTCTGGCCCGAGAGTCTTTCACGCTGATCCCGGGCCATCAAGCAGTCCTTATTGTCGAGGCCTATATACTCCAGCACTGATGCAGGTGTGTGTTGCTGTGTGTTACAGGTTTGACTTCACACATAAGAAGCAGTCTGGAGGATCAGGGCAGTACGGTAAAGTGGTTGGTGTCCTGGAGCCACTGGACCCCGAGAACTACACCAAACTGGAGTTCAGTGACGAGACCATCGGGACTAACATCCCCAAACAGTTCGTGCCTGCTGTGGAGAAGGTGAGCTTTCAGTCGAGTCCCTGAACACAATCCACAGTCGTTTTCATCATCAGGAGACAGTAGATTTCATCATCAGCGTGTGATTATTAATGTCCACTATTGTTCTGAGAAGTACAGGCTAAAATAGGCATGAAATGAATGCAAAAATATATATCAGTAAATACACAGAATTCACTAAAACATGAAAACAGAAAGGGTCTGTAGATTGTGGCAGTAATTCCCAAATACACCATAAGGTTTCTAGAGCTGTATGGACTGATAACAGACAGAAAACAAAAGAATATATCAGCAAAACTTGAAATGGCTCAGCGATTTACTGCAGAGCAAGTACTGAACGCAATCAAATATGAGTGTCACTGATGGTGGAGAAGCTGTCAGCGATCAAAATACTGATGTTGAAAATGATAGTTTTGAGAATATGAGCCAGATGCTGAATGTACCGGGATGACAGATGATGGTTTTAGGTTGAACTTTGTTTCCCTTTAGGTTTGATAAATCTGTCTGGTTTCTCTGTCCTCAGGGTTTCAGGGAAGCGTGTGAGAGGGGTCCTCTGACGGGACACAAGATATCTGGAGTGCGTTTCGTGTTGGATGATGGAGCGCATCACATGGTGGACTCCAATGAGATCTCCTTCATCCGGGCAGGAGAGGGCGCTGTCAAACAGGGTATGACGTCTAGATCTTCCTCTCTTCCCCTCGGTGATGTCTGATGGTAGTTTGACATGCATGTCCTGTGTCTTCAGCGCTTGAGAAAGCCAACGTGGTGATCCTGGAGCCGGTGATGTCTGTGGAGATCGTCGCTCCTAACGAGTTCCAGGGGGCCGTCATCGCAGGCGTCAACCGGCGGCATGGTGTGATCACGGGACAGGACGGGGCAGAGGGATATTTCACACTCTACGCTGATGTGAGTCGCATCTGTCCACATGATCACATTTACTGAACAAGACAGATCACAGCTGAGCGGGAGATCATAGTTATGAAAATGAAGTCTATTTTAAGATACTCAAGATTCTTTTTTCTTTGTGATACGAGCCGATCTTAGCTCGAGGTCCTTCGCACAGAACGCATTTTTGCGTAACGGTCATATACACATCCGTCACATACCGTCTAGTTGTGCATTGGAATGGAAAAACACTTTCTGTTTGAACGGCCCCTTATTTGTTCATTAATGACATCATCGACTAGTCGACGTGGACTCGACTTGAATCACATAAATGTTGACTTTAAAAAATCTGAAGTCATTCAACCTCTGTTATACAGTGTTCTTACTTTATTTATAGCTTGTTTCTGTAGTTGTGTGTGAGATTAAAATCAAAACCCTTATGATTGTGATCATGACGCAGAACTGATGTCTGTCATCCTGTGTTTTAGATCCCGTTGAATGACATGTTTGGATACTCCACAGAGCTGCGCTCCTGCACGGAGGTAAAACACACAGAATCAAACTTCTCATTGTCACACTGGAGACATGAAGTCAGACTGGACTCTTTCATATGCTCCTGGTCTTATTGTGAATGATTCATCTGTGGATGTTATTCTGTAGGGAAGATGTGTGTGTGTGTGGTTCCAGTAAGGCATGTGACCGTGTGTTTGTTGTGTTCAGGGTAAAGGCGAGTACACCATGGACTACAGCAGATATCAGCCCTGTCTGCCCTCCGTACAGGAAGATCTCGTCAACAAACACTTGGAGGCCACGGGACAGCTGCCCGCCAAGAAGAGCAAATGGAAGAACTGAACAGACACAAGCTTTTACACACACACACGTCAGCTCACGGACTTCCTGCAGATGTTTATCACAAGCTCACATGTCCCTCCTTACAAGAAGGTCACGAGTGATGTTACGTTCTTCAGCGTGTGTCTGCAGAGATCGGCTCTGGATGGGTTTGCTCATACTCTGTAAATGTCTTTGTACAGCAAATGTTTGCAAATGTAGTAATTAATATAAAACGATGATCTGTTTTAACTCAGTGTCTGAGTCTCATGCACAACGAGTCACATTGAGAAAGACATAACATATCCCTAGCTATCACACAAACGATCATATGGCTGAAAAGAATTGTTTAGTCTAGCTCTGAAGCAGAAACATGAGCCATATATAAAGACCGAGGGGTTTCAGAAATCATGTTATGCCACATTCCTGGGTAAGTTTACACTCGAGTAAACAGATAACTTCAACTTTCAGTTCCAAATCTTAACCGGGAGACCAGAGACATAACGACAGTTTCAACCATTATAATCCTCTGAACGCACACACTAGATGATTCAGCCGGACTGCGAGACCACACACCTGTCAACTAGGAACGATTTCACAGTGGGACAAGATCTCAAGTGTCCGTTTCCATGGTGGATTCGGCCCTGTGTTGAGAATAAATGTGTCCTGCAGGTAGGGCGGCTACAAGGCACGTCCCAATCTAGTGATCGTGTCACATCCTGTCTACTGAAATACCTTCATCTGATCGGTTTTTGATGTCCTTCACTATGCCATCTGAAAGTTGCGGTTGGTGGTCAGTTTTCCACTCTATGTATGTAGCGAGAAATAATATTGTCCTAATGAAGTGTTCACTTACGGTCTCTGTATTCTGCTGTAGCTCATTAGACGTTACACTTCCTCAGAAGCCTGTCAGAATCAGGGGAAAGTGTGGTGAGGAAGCTTCATGTGTGTGAAATTATCTCCTGACACAAGTCAGCTGCCGACGCTTTCAAACACTGCCAATGTCTTTGTGTTCATCATGAACATACTCTGAGCTGACTGAACTGACTCCTGCCGCACTTCTGAAACCAGTAACTGAGAGCAAGCAAGGTTTGGGTTAATCAGTCGAGAGTTCTGGGTTTATATGACGGTATGACTGGATCACAACCCTGAAGATTCAGTAAGAAAACATTCAGAACAACCACACAGAATGACCTCAGCAAACACACTCACCCACTCGCTGCTGCTTCAGATAATGTAAAACAGACTGTAGCTCAGTCTTACCACAGATCTGAATGAACACTTCTGTCAGCTGGGTTTACCTCGGGCTGTTGCGGCTCCTGAGAGACGGGCAGAGCCGGACTGAGCCGAACCAGAGAGACAAGCAGCCAAAGCAGGCAGAACATCTCCATGATCCTCGGCTGTGAAGAATGCGGCTGTTTATAAAGCTGAGTTACACAACACGAGCACGAGCTGACGCTTTCCAGATGAGCCAACCTTATCTCCTCTCTGACTGGACGAAATAACTAACACACCATGTCTGCTCAAGCTCATACACTTTGACTTTAGAAGATCTTGAACTTATTGACTAGATCATTTAAACGAACAGGATGTCCATGATGATGTCAGCTTGAAGCTCATTTTCATATTTCAACCATATTCTGAAATCAAACGGATTTCACACATATCATATAAGATAAAATGATTTAGACACAAAACATCTCAGAATTCATCAATCCATTGACTGATGTTTGTGCTGCTGTTTTCCCTCCAAAATTATGTCACTTCCTGCCTGGAAGATGATGTCAAAAAGGAGCTGGCTGCTGTTAGTAAGTTAAAGAGACTATACATAAGATGTTGGTGGAAAGTGATATTGAGGAGGACACAGATTGATAATGCATAATAAACAGTAAAGTGATTCATATATCATCCCATCTTCAGAGGGAGAACAGGTCTGTCTGTCAGAAAAACACACTGCTTAAGCTAATAATTTCATGCGGTTGATTGAATTTGTCCACCGTTACAGGACACTTTTACCTTGTGTAACCGGGAGGACCATTACTAGCTATAGGAAAGAACAGCATGCTAGCAGAAGATTAGCATTTAAGAAGAAAATAAATAAACATTTTCATGTCCAGTATAAATTAACACAACAGGGTGGACATGTTTTACACTATTAAGAGTCTTCTAAAAAAGAGTTTGACACACTTACTTTATTCTTGGAGTTGCTTTCCCTCCAAGGAAATGATGTCACTTCTAGCAGGTCATGTGATTTAGGGCATAAACTGGAGTTTATGTGACAGACACATTAAATAAATATGCATCACAATATATTTAAAAGAGACTAAGTAAATATACAAATAATTGCTAATTTAGAATGTAACCATCATTGGTCCCACTTGGGTGACTTTAACTATTATGTAGCCTACTTATAATAATAATAATAATAATAATAATTGTTAGGTATCAATCAATATGTAAAATCATATGGCATGAATGTTAATTAACATTTTATGTAAAATATGCAGTATTGTTTCATGGGGAAATAAACTGAATGACCTCACACATGACCGAAGTGCTGAATCAGTTTTGAGAGTTTGAATCGAATTAACATTATTATCATGACCGAATCCAGTTCGACTCGTTCCTACCGCTCATCCGCTTCTGTTTGACGTGTGTAAACAAGTTTGTGTTTTTATACACGCGTTTAGTTGTCAGAAAAGCACAGATAACATTGATCAACACAAGAAAAATATATACCATACTTTCAGGAAATGCGAAAGTTGTGATCACGTGACCCGCAGCAGCAGCAGCTGTCACATGACTATTCGCTGTAAACATGGCAGACAGAGAGGAGTACCAGAGTCTCGTAGATGATGATGAAGATAATGATGTGTCCCGGCACATGAGCCCGCTGTGTGACCCGAGACACCTGCTGCACCGGATCCTGGTCCTGGTCTTCATGTGCTTCTTGGGCTTCGGTGAGAACAGATTCAGTCTCAGACTCTCAGTGAGTCACAAGACGAGCCGGATCACTGTACATTCACACACACTCATATTCATATTCATGTTCATATCGCGTTATATTCTCATGGAAGAGTGTCGTTCACAGAGTACCATGTTCGGGTGAGTTTGGGCTCAGTGGTGTCGGATTTCATGTGAAAGTGAAACTGTTTCTCTCTGTTTCAGGTAGTTATTTCTGTTATGACAATCCAGCGGCTCTTCAGACTCAAGTCATACAGGTGTGTGTCGATTTAGAGTAGTGTGAAGCTATGGTCAGTCCATGTCCTCTGAGAAAACATTCATAAATCAAATAAATTATAAGTTTATGGTCTATGGCATGCCCTCATTGACACAGCTACAGTGTGTGTGTGTGTGTACTGTTTTAGTATTAGCTCATTAATACATCAGGATCAAAGCTTGACGTTCAGAGTGTGTAATAATGCAGTCTGAGTTTACTGATGCTGTGTCTCTGTGTCGTAGGACATGAGTCTGAACACGGCCTCGTTCATGCAGCTGTACGCCTGGTATTCATGGCCCAACGTCGTCCTGTGCTTCCTGGGCGGATTTCTGTTGGACAGAGTCTTCGGCATCAGGTCCAGTTCAGCACACACTCGCCTCTGTCTCAGATCCTCAGATTTCTCATTTGAGCAAAGAAATAGAGCAGGATGTTTATTCATATCACTGGACTGTAATAGTGTAACGCTCTTCCTCTGCCTGAGAGCGTTGAGTTGACAAGCCTAACCCGTTCTTTAACTCTTTCCAGGCTGGGGACTATAATCTTTGCACTGTTTGTGTTATTAGGGCAGGTAGGTTATTACCCACATGATATATCACATGGTACCAAGCGTCTGTATTGCAGTGGTCAGACGTGCTTACGCTTGTTTTGCAGATCATATTCGCGGCCGGTGCTCTGGCCAATCACTTCTGGCTGATGAACTTGGGCCGGTTTGTGTTCGGGTGAGCAGCGTCTACTGATTAAAAGCCTTTACTTGTGATCTGAGTGTGTGTGAACATGTGTCCTGTCTGCTTCAGCATCGGTGGAGAGTCTCTGGCTGTGGCGCAGAACACGTATGCGGTCAACTGGTTTAAAGGCAAAGAGCTCAACCTCGTGTTCGGCCTGCAGCTCAGCATGGCCAGACTGGTAAGAGATGAACTCTGTGTGTGTGTGTGTGTGTGTGTGTGTTTGTTTGTTTTCTACATTAATATATAGTAAAATGTAATTTATTCCTGTAATCAAAGCTGAATTTTCAGCATCATTACTCCAGTCTTCAGTGTCACATGATCCTTCAGAAATCATTCTAATATGATGATTTAGTGCATGTTTAATCTCTTTGAATATGACTGTGACAGTAGTGTGTGTGTGTGTGTGTTCAGGGCAGCACGGTCAACATGAACGTCATCGGTTGGGTGTACGGCCGCATTCAGGCTATGATGGGCTCAGCGGGACACACCACTCTCGGGATCACACTCATGATCGGTAAGACTCCCGCTCTCATGGAGCCCATGCCAATATCAGAGCATTTTAAAGAGGACCTATTATGCCCCTTTTCACAAGATGTAATATAAGTCTCTGGTGTCCCCAGAATGTGTCTGTGAAGTTTCAGCTCAAAATACCCCACAGATCATTTATTATAGCTTGTCAAATTTGCCCCTATTTGGGTGTGAGCAAAAACACGCCGTTTTTGTGTGTGTCCCTTTAAATGCAAATGAGCTGCTGCTCCCGCCCCCTTTCCAGAAGAGGGCGGAGCTTTAACAGCTCAACAACAACAAAGCTGGAGAATCTCACGCAGCCAAAATGAGGATTGTCAGTAACGGTGTTCAGCCTTACATTGTTCAAACCGGAGTCGACACTGATGGAGAGACTCAGGAAGAAGTTACAACTTTTAGACGTTTCTGAATGGTTAGTGGATAAATTTATGTAGTTGCTGTGGAGTTGATTCAACTCATCCACTAGCATGTGCCGTCATGTTAATCTTTTGTGCAAATCCAGTGTTGAATTGATCCTCGTTTGTGAAGCAGTCCGGTGTAAAATGACGGCATGTCAACAACACTCTACTACAACAACTCTTCCTCTTCTCTAAAGCAGCCCAACATGGCCACACCCCCTTTGTTGTGTGTTCTCGGGGGCGGGGTTTATGTAAATTTTAGGGTTTGTGATGTCACCAACCCAGGAAGAAGCTCGTTGTAGTCCCTACCAGCCGTTTGTTGTAGCGATTTCTGTAAAAGAAAATATCTCCCTTTTCATTGAACTTTGAGCGTCGTAACTTTGCAGATGTTGTTTATGATCAAACAGCAACATTACACACTAACTAAAGTTAAAAAAGTCAAATCATTTTAAAACTCTTGATTTCTAAGCCTGGAAATGAGTCAGATCTTAAAAAGTCAGAACGTTTCTTGATGAAACCTTTTCTCTAGTTATTTGCAAGCTAGAGAGTGTAAGTTCAGCATCTATACATTGATTTTAATCTCAGTTCTGTCAGTGTGGCATTAGGAAATGAGATCGTATACTGACTCAAACACACATCAGATGATGTTACGGTCACACAAACCCTGATGTACTTTGACGCCTCATGTTTCACTTCTCCTTTCATTTGTCTTCTGTCTTTCTCACTAAATCACTAAAAGTGTTTCTTTTCCTCTGGCGTATCAGCTCATGTTTTAGATGAGCGTGTTTTAACCCTGATCAAGACCTTCGTGCTGAAACACATTACTGTATTTTCCAACATATGAGTCATGTTTTTTAAGCAAGCTGTGACTTGTATTCCAAAATTAACTTATATAATGAAATTAACACCAAGCATACAAAAGCGCAAACATTTGCATTGGTGTCGTATGAGAGAGTTCATTTGCATAGTGCGTTTCCCACACGCTGCTAGTTTGTTTCGCTTTTTGTTTATAATGAATGTCACTATAATTTATGTTTGTTTTATTACAGTTTTTCTTTCCTGTTCTGTCCGGAATACCATTACATTTAAAGGATTTCTTGTGGAACGAGGGGAACTAAAATGCAGTTGTGCTCAAAGGTTTACACACCCCTGCAGAATCTGCACTGTTTACATATAGTCCACAAGACTAAATAATAGCTGAATTTATAAAAAAATAACCCCGTTCATAAGTTTGTTCTAAACACAGCCTCGATGTTGTCCTGATTCTGCAAGGGGTGTGTAAACTTTTGAGCACAACTGTACAAGTTTATAGTAGGACTGTCAAGCAATTAAAATTTTTAATCTAATTAATTACGATGTGGCGATTAATTAATCTAATTAATTGCAAATTAATCACACATCAGATTTTACTGAGTAATTACCCCCATAAGATGAAGTCATTATTGTGTAAAGCATCAAATAGACATTACAAAAAGTAGCTTAAGAAAGAAATATTTTATTTGATTCAGCATAGAATTTATTATACATAATTTTTGGACCATGAGGGTGAGTAAATGATGACTCCATTTTCATTTTTGGGTGAACTATACCTTTTAATGTTTTTTTTGTTTGTTTGTTTTTGTTTTGTTTTTTATCAATATGGAAATATGTTTTTTAATAAAATATTTTTTTTAATAAAATTGTACTCTAAATAAGAAATTATACTGTACTAAAACTGCCAGTAGGTGGCGATAAATGTCTTAATGATTAAGTCATTGAGTCATTCATTTATTCATTCGATTCGTTCAAACGGCTGATTCATTCAGGAGTTGAAGTGAATGGTCCTATGAATCATTGGTTCACCCGATTCACTCAAAACGCAGATTCAGAAATGAAACACTGCTGTGTGTTGCTCAGAGACGAACAGTTCTGCTTTGTCTTTATATTTTCATTGTCAAAATTGAGCAAAACAGACAATATTGTGTCTAAAATAACATGATATTAATTTCTTATTTAGTGAACTGTTATATAAAACCAGTATCGCATTTGCACTCGTGCTATTCTGAACAGAAAAACAGCACTCGTGTGATATTGCACTCGTTATTCATGATATAGCTTATCTATATCACATATGATGTAAATATGAGACAAAAACTCACAGAGAGGCATTTTTTGCCCCATTTCTTGAATTTTATGGTCATTTTTTAATGAGTTGTTGCCCTGCATCATATTCGTCATCAGTCAACTGTATGTAATGTCAGATGATCTGTGTAGGTCTGGGGCGGGGCAAGTGCGTTAAATGCGTTTAACGCATTATTTTTTTACCATAATTAATCTAAGTAACACGTTAAATTGGCAGCCCTAGTTTATAGTTTTTATAATATTTGTAAGTGTTTTGTTTTATTTACCGACATTTGACATTATTTTTGAATGTAATAATAAAATGTGACTTATTTACTGATGCAGCTTATCTGTTTGTTTGTTTGTCTCAACAATGACATTTTGACCCATTGCGACTTATTTTCTGGAAAATACAGTGCTTTAACATAAAGATTAAATGGATATTTCCCTTTAGTGTAATTCCTAATTTCACTTCCTAATTTCCACTCTAACCGCCTTTAAAGGGGTCTCTGATTATGATTTCACTTTTTTAACTTTAGTTAGTGTGTAATGTTGCTGTTTGATCATAAACAACATCTGCCAAGTTACGACGCTCAAAGTTCAATGCAAAGAGAGATATTTTCTTTTACAGAAATCGCTTTTTAAGGACTACAACAAACGGCTGGTAGGGACTACAACGAGCTTCTTCCTGGGTTAGTGACATCACTAACCCTAAAATTTACATAAACCCCGCCCCCAAGAACACACAACAAAGGGGGTGTGGCCATGTTGGGCTGCTTTAGAGAAGAGGAAGAGTTGTTGTAGTAGAGTGTTGTTGACATGCCGTCATTTTACGCCGGACTGCTTCACAAACGAGGGTCAATTTAACGATAAAAGATTAACATGACGGCACATGCTAGTGGATGAGTTGAATCAACTCCACAGCAACTACATAAATTTATCCACTAACCATTCAGAAACGTCTAAAAGTTGTAACTTCTTCCTGAGTCTCTCCATCAGTGTCGACTCCGGTTTGAACAATGTAAGGCTGAACACCGTTACTGACAATCCTCATTTTGTCTGCGTGAGATTCTCCAGCTTTGTTGTTGTTGAGCGACTGAAGCGCGAGCTGTTAAAGCTCCGCCCTCTTCTGGAAAGGGGGCCGGGAGCAGCAGCTCATTTGCATTTAAAGGGACACACACAAAAACAGTGTGTTTTTGCTCACACCCAAAAAGGGGCAAATTTGACAAGCTATAATAAATGATCTGTGGGGTATTTTGAGCTGAAACTTCACAGACACATTCTGGGGACACCAGAGACTTATATTACATCTTGTGAAAGGGGCATAATAGGTCTTCTAAGACTGTCGTTCATCTTCACAAAGAAAGATATTTTTTAATGAAACCCCAGAGATTTCCGTCCCTCTGTTGAAAATCCATATGAATTGAGCGGTTTAACCCAAGTCTTCTGAAGAGACTCACTTTACATGATGAACAGGTTTAATTTAGGTTTTTATACACATATAAACACTGATCAGCGCATATACATGGAGCACATCAAATATGGTAACAGAAGCTCAAGCGTACATGGAATAAACCACTCGATTCATATGGATCTCATTTACACTGTCCCTTTGAGCTTTTTGAAACATCAGAGTTTTTGGGTAAATAGACTTTCAACGGAGAAGCAGAAATACCTCAGATTTCATTAAAAATATCTTCATCTGTGAAGATGAACAAAAGTCTCATGGGTTTGGAAGGGCACGAGGGTGAGTAAATGACAACAGATTTTTAATTTTTAGCTGATCTAACCCTCTGAGCTGAGATTGTTTCTCTAGTTTTGGCTGTTAGTAATGTCATGTGTAGTTAGTTTTGTCAGTGTCTGATGGTCTCTGTGACATTTGCAGCGGCGTCCACGTGTCTGTTCTCGCTCATATGTGCTCTGGTTCTGGGCTTCCTGGACAGACGGGCAGAGAAGATACTCAACAAGGAGCAAGGCAAAACCGGTGAGATGATCTCCGTGTATCCAACGCTTCAGCAGTCACTGGAGTGTGTTTTAGAGAAGTGTGTGTGTTTGTGTGCCTCATGTAGGGGAAGTCATCAAACTGACCGACGTCAAGCACTTTCCCTTCTCTCTCTGGCTCATCTTCATCATCTGTGTGGCATATTACGTCGCCATCTTCCCCTTTATTGGACTGGGCCAGTGAGTTTTTAATATATCAAAAATCAGGTGTATAGAATTTTAAATGGTATAATACTGGACAGTTAAACAGAACAGAGAATCATCTGTACATGCACATCATTATGATGAGATTACGATGGATGAGTTTAAATAATGTCTTCACAAACAGAGTTTTCTTCATCGAGAAGTTCAGCTTCACTACTGTCCAGGCCAGAGCCATCAACAGGTACACACACACACACACACACACACACACTTGTATATGTGGTTTACGGGACTCTCCATAGGCGTAATGGTTTTTATACTGTACATGTATATTGTATATTCTATCCTCTAACCTTACCCAACACATAAAACTTTCTGCATTTTTTTGAATTAAAAAAAAAAAAAAAGTTTAGTAGGGCTGAGTAAAAAATATTGATTCTCATTTTGAAGAACCGATATATATTCTTAAATCCCAAGAATCATCTTTCAGTCTATGCTGTTTTCAATTGATGAATAAACAACTTTAGCACGTCTGAATGTTGCAGCACCTCCCATCCAATACATGACAATAAGTTTTGTGCTTTGTTACTTCTGATATGAAACAGCATCTCACCTTTCAAATTCTGTCAATTTTATTATAAAAATTCACACAATAAATGCCGTTTTGCCGCTGTTTAATGTGGTGCGACAGATCATATAGCGCATCCAGTTCAAGTGAAGCGGCGGACCGAATCACAAACCGATCATCTCTTCCTCTTTACTACTAGTTACAGCACCAGATAAACATGAATGAACATCAGAATGAATGTTAAAAGACAAAGAACAACTTGCTGAAATGATTCATATCTCATGTAATCGATCAAACAGTGTTTCAACCGCGGAAAGATGTAAATAAAACAGCTTGAGAACAATATTTCACGTAATGTTACATTTACCTCATAAAAGCCATTTAATGACCAAAAACTCATTAATCAGATAGAAAAATGAACTTAGAGAGGAGCATTTTGATAAATATATGCTCTATATTACATATTCATTGTATTTCTGCTTAACCTGTTCTTCAGTATTTAATGTATGTTTGAATAAATACATCATGTTTTTACGACAGCCACCATTTAAATGTTTATAGTTAAAAAAATGAGTAGAAACATAATTATGTCATTTAAAAATGTATTATAACATTATTATTATAAAAAACTTCCTTATGTGTAATTTAAATGTAAGTATGTAGTAGAGCTGCATGAATAATTGTGAAAAGATGGCGATCTCAATTCAAACACCCATGCGATCTTATTTTATTATTGACAATGATTCGCCCTTGTCTATTAAACCTTTGACAAAATCATACTGGAACATTCAGATCTGTGTTCATGCTGCCGCTGAGCCAGAGAGAGCAGTTTTGAACCACACAGTATAGTTATTTCTGTGTTACAAATATTCACATTATCACAGAAGGACTGAGTTTATAGTTCAGATATAAACACTGATGTCTACTGTAGTGATCAAAATAGAGTGAATTACATTGTTACGCCACTAGGTGGCGAGAAGTGACTGTTAAAAAATGTATGTCATTGAATCATTCATTCAAAAGATTTGTTCAAAAACACTGATTCATCCAGCAATGAAACAAGTTTATCAGTGAGTCATTGAATCATTCATTCAAAACCATAAAAACAAAACAAAAAAAACATTCAAATTAATTAAACATTTTTAAATAGACTGCAGTAATTTATATTTTGTCAGAACCTCTAGTAAATTACATGTTCTGTTTAGTTGTCTGTTCAGAATTGTGGAAGAATCGTAATCTCTGTTTTAAACGAAATAATCGTGATTCTCATGTTATCAGAACCGTGCAGCTCTAGTACGTAGCCTACAAATGAGTTGATTTTAACCTTTAATATTATAGTGATGTACCAGCTGGGGTTCTCTCTATAGTTTATAGCATTAGTTGAGAGATTTTTTGCCATGTACTGTACCTGATAGGCCCCAATTAATCGATATTGAATCAAATTGAATAGAAATCGCATTGAATCGCAAACTGTGATGTCAGTCATTGGAAATGAGCTTTAAATGCTTCTTCATTCACCCAGATTTGGAGAAGCGCTTTAGTTTCATTACCTCTCCAATTTGACAGATTTTTACTGTTGCGTTACTGTAAACAGTAAAAATCATCTCCGACACAACTGCCCAAAGCAGACTCGTTACCTCTTCTCATCCCAGCATATTTCCACAAATGATTTACCAATATTTCTTAAAAGGTCCTGATCACACATGAGCTCAAAACGGTAAAATGACAGTCATTTTTATTTGTTTTAGCAACTAAAAGTGCACGTTTGACACTGTTGGTTTAACGGTATGTCTCTGACTCTGTGTTTTGCAGTATCGTGTACATCATCTCGGCTCCTGCGTCTCCTCTGCTGGGGTTTCTGGTTGATAGGACGGGCCGAAACGTCCTGTGGGTTATGCTGGCCGTGGTCACCACGCTCCTCTCACACATGATGTTGGCTTTCACCTTCTGGAACCCCTGGATCGCCATGGTAAGCTGCACCTCCTCATGGCTGTCCTGAGGATCCTTCAGGTCATTAACGGTGTGTGTGTGTGTGTCAGTGTCTCTTAGGTTTGTCGTACTCTCTGCTGGCCTGTGCTCTCTGGCCCATGGTGGCGTTTGTGGTGCCGGAGCATCAGCTGGGCACCGCGTACGGATTGTAAGTCCCACGTCTGATGTTTTTCATGCCTCTCCTGATGCTCCTGATGTTGTGTAGTAACGCTCGGATGTGTTGTGCAGCATGCAGTCCATTCAGAACCTGGGTCTGGCCGTCATGTCGATGGCTGCGGGAAGCATCTTGGACAACAAAGGTTACCTCTTCCTCGAAGTCTTCTTCATCGCCTGCCTGTGTTGTGAGTATATACATAACATAAGCTGTTTGACCTCTAGGAGGCGCTGAGCGGCTCAGAAAGAGCTGCTTACAAATTAATTTTGTCCCATCAAACTCTATAAAATGCTTGCATAAAATATTTATCCAAAAGTCACAGATGACTTGAGTCTCATTTCGAAGCCTCGCCCTCGGGAGGTCACATATGTCATCGAGAATTGTTTCTCTCTAGATCTCACTGCAGTGTTATTAATGCAGCGGCAAATTCAAACGCTCTGGATCTCCCAGCGCTGTGTAGTAACGGTGTCACGTGATCAACGATCGGCTCGCGAGTAAACCTGTTATGAGCTTGCACTGTCTGCTACAGTGTTGCCAAGTCTGCGGTTTTCCCGTGTAATTGGGCTACTTTACACTGTTGCCGCGGGTTGTTTTTCATGTCTGCAGGTTGAAGCGACCCCAAATAACATGATATTTAACCCTTGGAATGAGAATTTTACCAGGGGAACCCCGCCAAAAACGTGGATTTTAAAAGGCTGAAATGTGATTGGGCTAGTTTTGAGTAGCAATTGGGTGGGAATTGTTGTGAAAACCTGGCAATCCTGGTCTACTATTGCTCTGAGCTGATAAACGCTCCGCCCTGCGCAGCTCACACGAGTAGCGTGGTTTCATTCCACTTTCTATGCAACAGAGATGGCCGCTCTTATAAGTTCGGCAACGTGGTGGTGGCACCAGTGTTGCACCGTCTGGGGAAAAAAGTAGCAAAATACGACCATTTGGTTCAGTCTGGAGCCCTGCTTTAATGAAATAAAGTGTCTTCGATGATGGCTGACAAATGCGACCTCTGGTGGACACTGCCTTCGAAATGAGACGCAGCGATTGGTCCATTATTGGGAGTGCTGAGAAAAGTAACAGATCATGTGACAGCAGCATCAGCCTGCTGCTTCAGCTGTGAAAATCACCAACTTTGATAGATATTAACCTAACATACACAGGAGAATGGAGTCCTGCATACACTAGATGTCATGATCACAGATTAAGAGTCAAGCATTCCTTCCCACGAATAATAAATTCATGGCCACGTTTGATTAATTCCTTCACACATTTTACCTAAAATTAATAAGTTATGGAAACGAATTCTTGATTTGTGGCCATGATATCTTGTTTTTTTCTTTTAGAATAGCAGAATAATTATTTAGATCCATCATACTAAATTTAAAATGGAGTTAAACTTTTGTGTTCTTGTCCCACGTTGTGTAGTTTCTTTAAATTGTAATTCCATAAATTCTGTCCGAGTCAAATTCCGTCTGAACTTCCTGTGTGAACATTGCAAATCAAACTGTCACTTGAACTGAAGGAGAGGCGATGAACTGACGATCTGCTGTGTGTTTCAGTGGCTCTGCTCGCTGTGGTGTTGCTGTATCTGTACGATTATCACAAAGGTAATGTCCGCTCTCACTCCAGATGAATTCAGCCTGTGACGGGCCGTTATTGACACGCTTCCTTCACTTGTGTTCTCAGAGGGAGAGCTGAACCTGTCAGCCTCGACACGCGCCAGACGAGCCAAATCTGAGTGAGTAAATATAGCGCACCTCAGACAGCGGCTCCAAAACATATCTGGACATGTCAGAAAATATACTGTTCGTTTGTAAGAAAGATCCAGTGCCGTACTATTCAAGCAAAGCATTTGACAGAAATGAAGCGTTGATGGAACATGATGAACAACACTTGTGGTTCTTCTGATACGGGAGAAAACTGAAAAACACCAAAGATGTAGTAGAGCGAATCTCACACAGTCTGTCAAGAACACATGGGATTCATATTTCACCCTGAACATTTGAATTGTGAGATTTTCGTGACGATTCAACACGTTTAACCCCCAAGTTCTCATCTTATGTGTGACTTAAGTGTCCAGATATTGTTTGGTGCTGCTGTATGTTCTGTACAGTGTGTCTTCAGACCACTTCAGAACGCACTTTTAAATCATGTGTCCCTTCATTTGTTATATATATATCTTGTGCTTTGGGAAAACCTGCAAACTCTTTAGGGTCATTCCGTGTCAAATCAACCAGAGGTCCCCGGCCCAAAATATTAAACATCACAGATGTATATTTACTGAGTAATCCACTATTTTGTAGAGGAAAAAAATGACCATTTTCACCTGAGATTTGGAGCCAAATTAGAGGGGTGTAAAAATGACTTTATAAAGATGGCAGCATCATTATTTTATTTTTACACAGAGATTGGTAGATCTATTAGTAAAATCTGTTGACTTTAGCAATCTCTGTTTCATTATATGCCAACAGTGACAGTTCAAAAATGGCAAAAAGCACTTCTTGTGTTTTGTGTCTCAAGTTTGCATGCCTGTAACTCAAGAAGTATTCAAGATATCTTAATATCCTTTTAGATTCTCATTCTTAACAAACTTTCCTTTTGAAATCTTCATTTTCAAGGCCCTGTATAGTTCAGTCCCATAGATTTGGGGATTTCAAAGCAACTCCATGCTCAAATTGTTGAATTTTGCCCATATTCAATGATCAAGAACCAAATGTAGGTAACTTTTTAAACAGCTGATAGTTATTGTGTTTAAAGAAGAATGTCTGAAGAACAAATAACACTGAAACTAGAAATGTCTCTTGTTTTCCTCTATCAAAACAATTGAATACAACACACCTCTCTGAGTGCCAAAAACAAACATTTTCCCCAAGTTTACATGTCTTTAATTCAAGAAGTGTTAAAGATATCTTAATGTCATTTTTAGATTCTTGTTCTTATGAAACCTTTCTTTTGAAATCTTCATTTTTAAGGCCCTATATGGTTCAATCTCATAGATATAGGGATGTCAATGCGGTAACCTGTAGTTACGATACTGCGTGTTTGAACTCTTGGTAGCTTCAGAAGCTGTTAAAATGAACAAAATCCCATCTTCCAAATATCCCTGAAACTGATTCAAATATAGATTCTTATAAATACACTTTTGAGAGCAAGTTAATGTTGGTAACACTTCATCTTAGGGTATTTTAACTAGTTGCTTATTACCATGCATATTACTAGAATATTGGCTGTTTATTAATAATTAATAAGCACATATTAATGCCTTATTCTGCATGACATTATTCTACATTCTTAATCCTACCCAACACCTAAACTTAACAACTACCTTACTAACTATTAATAAGCAGTAAATTAAGAGTTTATTGAGGGAAAAGTCGTAGTTAATAGTGAATACGTTCCCTATACTAAAGTGTTACTGTTAATGTTCCTCAACTGAACCATTCTCAGTGGATTTTTGGCACTCAGAGAGAGTTATGTTTTATGCAATTCTTTTGATAAGAGGGAAACAAGATACACTTCTAGTTTCAACATTATTTGTTCTTCAGACATTCCTCTTTAAATGCATTGAGTATCATCTGTGTGGAAAAGTGAACCACATTTGGTTTTTGATCACTGAAAATGGGTCAAATTCAACATATTGATCATGGAGCTGCTTTGAGATCCCCATATCTACGGGACTGAACTATATTGGACCTTGAAAATGAGGATTTCAAAAGGAAAGTTTATTAAGAATGAGAATCTAGAAGGATATTAAGAGATCTTGAATACTTTTAGAGTTGCAGGCATGACAACTTTGGAAAAGGAGTATTTATGGCACTCAGGAATGTTCTGTGCAATTGAGATGATAGAAAAACATGAGATACATTTCTAGTTATAGAACATTATTTGTTCTTCAGATATTCCTCTTTAAAAGAAAAAAGGTATCAGCTGCATACAAAGTGACACACATTTGGTTTTTGACCACTGAAAATGTGTACAATTTACCAGATTACTCATGGAGCCGCATTAAGATTTCCATATCTCTGGGATTGAACCATCAAGGGCCTTTAAAATGAAGATACCAAAAGGACAGTTTATTAAGAACCAGAATCTGAAAGGATATTAAGATATCTTTAATACTTCTTGAGTTACAGGCATGCAAACTTGAGGGGAAAAAAACACAAGAAGTGCTTTTTGCCATTTTTGAACGGTCACTGTTGGCATATAATGAAACAAAGATTGATAAAGTCAACAGATTTTACTAATAGATCTACCAATCTCTGTGTGAAAATAAAATAATGATGCTGCCATCTTTATAAAGTCATTTTTACACCCCTGTAATTTGGCTCCAAATCTCAGGTGAAAATGGTCATTTTGACCCTCTTCTACAAAATAGTGGATTACTCAGTAAATATACATCTGTGATGTTTAATATTTTGGCTTTCATAACTATTTATGTTTGTCTTTCTACAGAAGAAATATGAACAAAATCAAAAATTTGAGCCGGGGACGTTTCTGAAATTTGGTTGATTTGACATGGATTGACTCTCTAATGTTTTAGCTCTGCTCTGAATCCTCTTCAGTTGTCTATAGACAGCGTCTGAAGGCATCATGGGCCTGTTGTAAAAATGCTGCCAGCAACATTCTGCTGCTTTATGTAATATTTTTTTGGGAACATCACATATAATCCCACAATCACTTTGTCAATGCCAGTAAACCCTTAAATACAAGATGGCAGATGAGCTGACAGAAATATTGGTTGACATTGTTTCATTCAGTACTGTATGTTTATGCTTCTTAGCTGCATGCAAATGTCAAACTCTTTCAGGATGGACTGTAAGTCGATGTTTTCAGGGTTCTGCTTCAGATGAGTTGTCTGAAATGACCGTCAGCATGTTTCTCTTCACGCTGAAGTGTTTCTCTCCTCATCTGTGTGTTGTTTGCTGTGGTGTTCTCGTGTCTCATGGTCTGTGCTGTGTTTCAGGTGAAGGCTCTTCTGCACTGCGTCTGAGCGCCGATCATCCGGTCGGCGTCCTTCACCTCGGGCCTTTCTGCACTGACCACTTTCCTCTGACACGTCACACCAGACCACCCACAATCCTTTAAATGAGCACCAAACAGCCCAGATGAGTCTGAACCGATGGACAGACAACATCCGCGCATCTAGAAATGATTTTAAATGATCTTGTGACATTATTCTCTTTAGTTTTAAACCCAAAATACTCGTTACTGTAATGCGAAAAAACATTTATAATATACAATTTTAATTATACTTCAAGATAGTATTTCTTTTACCATGTAATACCTATAATTAAATTCATTATGATTTTTTAATAAAGAAATTGTGCCAGGGTAGGATTATTTTAATCACTGTATTATTGTGGGTTAAATGTGTTTAATTGTCATGAAAATAATGTCACAAGGTCCTAAAATATTCTTAATGTATTCTTTCCCCTTTTCTTCCTTTCTTTTTTATTTTGGGATGAAATATGACGCACATGTATTCACGGATGAATGTCTCAGGGAAGCATCTTGAACATTATAAATGTTAAAGAGCTTTTTGTGTCTAGAAGTCCACTCCAGCCTTTGAGACGAGCAGAAATAATTGACCATTGACCAGTTCTCGTTGGTTCTTGACCTGAGTCAAACCCCCTTTAGTACTTAACAAGAAACAGTTCGACATCTGAAAAGACTGACAGCACTTTTATCAGGCACAAGAGCAGTGTTCACGCGTGGCCTGTTTAAAGTGAAGCGCTGGTGTATAGTCTGTGGTGGACACACATCTGTAGCTCTGGACTGGTGAGTGTTCCTGACCTGTCCTTCACTGGACACATCTCACTCAATCCTGCTGCTCAGAGTAGCTGGACTCAGACTGTAAGTGGTTACTGAATTAACTTGGCTTATTTGTGTTGTTGTTACAGTTTTAATCATTTCCATTATTCTGGTTTGTTTTGCACAGTCACATGGGTTTTACTTGAATGATTTTATTCCCAAAAAAACTAACATTTCAGGGTCAATGTAAAACTGACTATTTACCACCTGTTTTTTCAAGATAAACTGTTGTACTCATAAATATTGCAAGTGCCATGTCATGTTGATTGTAAAGCATTTTTCTTGAAGATTTGTCTTTGAAGATTTCTTTTGTACTTTAGTTCAGTCATGAAACTCTAGATGGCGCAGGCTGATGGTCCTTTACATGCATTCTGTAAGCAATCACATCATTACCTCATGGCATAAGCTGATCCTGCAGCCAATGAGATTGCTTGCTCAACATTTAATTAGTGTTTGCTGTCAGCTGGTCCTCTGAACCCTCCACCTCCCCAGCTCCACCTGTCTAGATCTGGTACAGGGTTGATGTGTGTCTGTTTATGCAGCAGCAGATCTCACATGATCACAGCAGTGTGTCTGTGTGTCTGTTAGCAAGACCAAATGCATTAACGTTGCCATACCATATTTACCGTATATATGCATAATTACATTTTGAAAGTGTTGCATTTTGCTCTAAAATATAGTGGAATATGAACAGTAGCAAACAGGCTAACATTTTTGACCGTATGTTTTCTATCAGAAGAATGTGGGGTGAAATATGAAATACGACCTGCCATGTCGTCATGACATTCATACATGTATTTGCCTATAAATTCTGTACTATAATTATGGCTTCAGCTGCATCTCGAAGTAATATTTCATTGTTCAGCTTGTAATGCTGTATTTGAAATACTATTTGATATGAATTTTTATGAGTGAATGAACAAATACTTTCAGTTGAAGCATCTGCACAGATGAAGCTCTGTCAGGTGTTTGATTCACACCGCTGCAGTGCAGCACCAAGATTATTGATTGGTCTTCACTCTCAATCTGTCACTGACTCTCTTGTAATAATAATAATAAAAAAATGAGATCTACCGTTTTGTTTTCTAGTTTGTGTGTAAATGTCAGAGGTCAGTGTAGTCAAACTGCAGTTGTGTTGTTGATGTCTCAGGGATGTCCAGCGTTTGCGTGTCCATCAGGAGGCCGTGGACGACCGTGAGCATCTGAAGCCTCTGTCCCCGTTCGGTCTGCGCAACCGCTATCTGTCCAGACTGGGCGTGCAGGTAACAGAAAACACACTCAAACATCTGATGCTTCAGCAGAAACCAGGGCTTTTCAGTTTTGATTTGTCAGGAAAAGAAAATACTGTTTTAGAACACAGAAACACCCTAACAACCCACAACAACCATGACTGCAGTATTATTTCTGGTTGTAGCTACATAAATCTTTGCTGCAGATGGATATAACAGCCATTATCTTCTTTGAAAGTCATTTGTCGTTCTGTCGACAGATGCCGGACCACTGCTGCCCACATCTGTCTTCACTGGCCTACAGGAGTCTGCTCAAATGAGTGTGTGTGTGTCACATCAATGCTGCTTGAAATAGAAATATTTGTATTAATAAACCTTTATTTTTGTATGCATTTAGATGTTTTGTTTGATTAAAATCTGGCAAAAGCCACTCAGTACATGATTTGGTGCAGAACAGCATCGTCTCACTCATAGGGTCCTTATACAAAATACACCAGTTATCATGAATGAACACATCAACTACTGTATAGTCACTTCATTTCATTAGTACTTTCGGTTTTTGTGTTTTATAGGTGTTTCCAAAACCTCCTTAAATTGTGCACATTTTAAGATAATGTACTATGCAATAAAACAGCATAATTATGTAGTTACATTCATAAACATTTATCTTGTTTGTAAGAAGACAATTTTGAAGGTTTTTTATATACATGTATATATGGGTCATTCTACAGAATTGGTTCAAAGTCAGAGTTGAAAACATCTTGGGGAAAAAAAATGTCTTTTTACACAAATTTTATATGTGTGCAAATTGTATAATATCCAAGATACACATTTCTAGTAAGTGTGCAGTTAATTCTCATATTGTATTTTCAGAAAGCTTTGGAATATTTTTCCTCTCCCCAAATTTGTCACTACCAAAACACAATAATAAATAATTTAATAAGAAGGTTACATTGACCTATAAGATTTTGTTCACATCTACCTCGTAAATATATATTTTTGCTATTTAAAAAAAAAACAAAAAAACTTTTCACAGGTAAATCAATAACAATTACAATTTTAACAATATATCAAGTGTAATTTATGAGATTTGTTGTATTTTGAATCCAATCTTTCTTTGTAAAAGGCGTAAAGTTTATCATACTGATTTCAAAGTGCGGGATTCATTAGTTTGAATATACATTGAACCAAACACTATAATAACATCTTAGTTGATAATTCAATAAACTTTATTTTTGACAAAACATCCCATGTTTCGGTCGTGACTGCACATTTTCGGTATTGACAGTAATGTGTTGGTAGTGACCACATCACATTTTAACTCACATAAAACATATTAAAATACTAATGATTTGCATAACTGTACTAAGATTTATGTTATTTCCCCCAAATAAATGATTGTGTTCCTTTTTGTCACTACCAAAACGTGTGGTGAAGTTTCGGTACTGAAAATTTTAGATACTTTTGAGCCGCTCAAAGATGCTAATCAGCACATGGTTAGCTAACACAGTTCTGAACAGTTGTACACACAGAAAAACTAAATTTTATGGAATAACACCCAAAAAAGTTTGCTTAATTGCAGAAAAAGGTGCTCAGTAGTGACTTTCCTTAAAGTTACACAGTTTTGAACACATTTAACTCAAAATGATGGACCTATCTACTCTGAAAGAGAGGCTATGAGAGGGAGGGACACAGGAATATTTCCTGATCAAAAGTGTAGAAGTGTGTTAAAATCAGTCTAAGCCACTGGACTCAAACATACACTGTTTCGGTAGTGACATGAACATGCGGGACACATTTTTTTACATAAAGTTTCATGATTTAAAAATAAAATATAAAATAGTTTTTTTGAACTTTAAAAAAAAATCAAGATATTTTTAAAAACAACAATGGAAAAAATTGCAAAAATTATTTCAATATCATAGGGGTTAGGGTTCGGGACAGCACCTCCCATTGAAAGTACCCAATAAATGATGATTTTATATATATTAAGCTTACTGATATTTTAAATATTATTGTGGGATTCAATAGATAATAGAAGGATCTTAGTAAACATCTAAAATTTGCATACTTTAATGCTTTTTAAATGTGTTTTTGGTTGTGAAACAGCAGTTTGCACCAGTTCTGCGGAATGTCCTATATATATATATATATATATATATATATTAGTAAAACAGACTTACAAAATATGGTTTTGGTTATATTGTAAACAGTCAACCATAATGAAGGTAGGTTTATCGGAAATGTATGAATGTCAGGGCTTAAACCAGCATTTGACTTTTAGCTTTTATTATTTAATTTTATTTTTATTAATTTTATTTTTATTAATGTCTTACAGTAGCTGAGACGCACACCTTGTGACAACTAGCCCCGCGTCCCCCTGTAGCATCTGTAGGTGGAGCGTGACTGATTGATGCTGATGCTGCAGGATCCGCTCGTCTGATTGGCTGAGAGGAAGCAGCCCAGGACAGTCCTGACGCGACGCTCTTCACGCGGGTCAGACGCTCGCGGAGGTGATGCGGTGATGTCATGTGTCTGACTGTCTGAAGACGCCGGACGGGCTCTCAGCATCTCTCAGGTAAAAGCGCTCTCTGACTGCCATTCACGCCTCGGTCCAGCGTCAGTCTGGTGGTTCTGATGAGAGTCAAGAACGCGCGGTTCCGATCGATCACAGACGCGATGACTCGTGATTATTCACCGTGACATTGGGATCTGCAGCGGGTTTTCTTCAGCTCATGTCACAGGGCGATTTTAATTCTAAACTCTTTATTTGTGTGAAGGTATTCGTCTTAATTGTAGGCAGGCTAATGAACGAGGTGAAGCAGAACTTTCTCGTTTTTTCTTCAGCAGCTCGAGCTTTAGTACTTGCTCTAAATGACCGAGCCGGCGGCGCCCATCGCAGCGGGTCGCTGATCCGGGATTCGGTGCTTCGGTTCCGAACCCGAATCATGACCGAACCGGACTGTGACCGCGCGATCATCTTTCGAACTCTTCAGTCATTAAGACATTTGTATTTCAGTGAGAGGGGCTGCTTACTATCAGAACATGTTGATCATCAAGCTTAGGAAGTCAAACTAAATATTATAACAGCTGTTTTATTTCACATTTTAAATGTTTGAGATTTTCGCAACCCTGTTACCAAATTCGAGATATGATTTGTTTGATTTATGTTATAGCCTACTTTCTTGCTATAAACGTCAAATATAGCCTACATTAAAAATTTGACCAAATTTATAATAATGTACCATGTAGGCTACTACCAGAATGGGAACAGGGTTGCATAGCCTATTAAAGTCACCATGAAATCAAAATTGACAATTCTTATTTATTTATTTATTGATTGATTGATTGATTGATTGATTGATTGTTAAAAAAAAATATGAAAATATTTGTTTGGTCATTTTTTTGTATCTTGGGGAACAGGGTTGAATGCTGGAGCTTTACAAATGCAGTGAACACTTAAAAGTTGAGAAGATGGAATGAGATTATCTACCTGTCTGCTTGCCATGCTATAAGTGTCCAGATGATGTCACTTCCTGGGTCTCTTGGTTTTTAAGAATCTTACATTTTTGGAATAGGGAGAAAACAATGTGATATAATGAGGTTGCACGCAAAATGTGGGATATGGCAAAATATGGACCTATTGGCTACTATTATTACTTAAATATATTAAACTGTATAATAAAAATGATATTGATAATCAATTTGTTGAATTACAGACATTTGATATGTTTATAGGTAGGCTATTTTTAATGCTAGGTTAATTTTAGGTTAGATAATTGTTCATCTAATAGTTCTCTCTACAAAATCATTGGATTTGTGCCAGTAATGGAAGGAATGGTGGAGACTGAGAGTGAATACACTGGACAATATTTCAACATGTTTAAAACTGCTCTGGAGCTTGTGAGACACTCGGCTTATAATTCTGCTCTATATCACTGTACAGTCCCACTCATGCTGGGGGTCTTTATTTCCAAATGTGAGGAATCAGCGTAGATGGCGTCAGTCATTATAATGACTTCAGAAACTGAACGCACATCTGTATACTGTATCAGCGTAGACAGCATCATTCATTATAATGACTTCAGAAACTGAACGCACATCTGTATACTGTATCAGCGTAGACGGCGTCAGTCATTATAATGACTTCAGAAACTGAACGCACATCTGTATACTGTATCAGCGTAGACAGCGTCAGTGGTTATAATGTCTTCAGAAACTGAACGCACATCTGTATACTGTATCAGCGTAGACAGCGTCAGTGGTTATAATGTCTTCAGAAACTGAACGCACATCTGTATACTGTATCAGCGTAGATAGCGTCAGTGATTATAATGACTTCAGAAACTGAACGCACATCTGTATATCAGCTTAGACAGCATCATTCATTATAATGACTTCAAAAAATTGAACGCACATCTGTATACTGTATCAGCGTAGACAGCGTCAGTGATTATAATGACTTCAGAAACTGAACGCACATCTGTATACTGTATCAGCGTAGACAGCGTCAGTGATTATAATGACTTCAGAAACTGAACGCACATCTGTATACTGTATCAGCGTAGACAGCATCAGTGGTTATAATGGCTTCAGAAACTGAACGCACATCTGTATACTGTATCAGCGTAGATAGCGTCAGTGATTATAATGGCTTCAGAAAGTGAACGCACATCTGTATACTGTATCAGCGTAGACAGCGTCAGTGATTATAATGACTTCAGAAACTGAACGCACATCTGTATACTGTATCAGCGTAGACAGCGTCAGTGATTATAATGACTTCAGAAACTGAACGCACATCTGTATACTGTATCAGCGTAGACAGCGTCATTCATTATAATGACTTCAAAAAATTGAACGCACATCTGTATACTGTATCAGCGTAGACAGCGTCAGTAATTATAATGACTTCAGAAACTTGAAAGCACATCTGTATACTGTATCAGCGTAGACAGCGTCAGTCATTATAATGACTTCAGAAACTGAACGCACATCTGTATACTCTGTCAGCGTAGACGGCGTCAGTGGTTATAATGACTTCAGAAACTGAACGCATATCTGTATACTGTATCAGCGTAGACAGCGTCAGTGATTATAATGGCTTCAGAAACTGAACGCACATCTGTATACTGTATCAGCGTAGACAGCATCAGTCATTATAATGTCTTCAGAAACTGAACACACATCTGTATACTCTGTCAGCGTAGACGGCGTCAGTGATTATAATGACTTCAGAAACTGAACGCACATCTGTATACTGTATCAGCGTAGACGGCGTCAGTCGTTATAATGACTTCAGAAACTGAACACACATCTGTATACTGTATCAGCGTAGACGGCGTCAGTGATTATAATGTCTTCAGAAACTGAACACACATCTGTATACTGTATCAGCGTAGACAGCGTCAGTGATTATAATGTCTTCAGAAACTGAACGCACATCTGTATACTGTATCAGCGTAGACAGCGTCAGTGATTATAATGACTTCAGAAACTGAACGCACATCTGTATACTGTATCAGCGTAGACGGCGTCAGTCATTATAATGACTTCAGAAACTGAACGCACATCTGTATATCAGCTTAGACAGCATCATTCATTATAATGACTTCAAAAAATTGAACGCACATCTGTATACTGTATCAGCGTAGACAGCGTCAGTGATTATAATGACTTCAGAAACTGAACGCACATCTGTATACTGTATCAGCGTAGACAGCGTCAGTGATTATAATGACTTCAGAAACTGAACGCACATCTGTATACTGTATCAGCGTAGACAGCGTCAGTGATTATAATGACTTCAGAAACTGAACGCACATCTGTATACTGTATCAGCGTAGACAGCGTCAGTGATTATAATGACTTCAGAAACTGAACGCACATCTGTATACTGTATCAGCGTAGACAGCGTCATTCATTATAATGACTTCAAAAAATTGAACGCACATCTGTATACTGTATCAGCGTAGACAGCGTCAGTAATTATAATGACTTCAGAAACTTGAAAGCACATCTGTATACTGTATCAGCGTAGACAGCGTCAGTCATTATAATGACTTCAGAAACTGAACGCACATCTGTATACTGTATCAGCGTAGACAGCGCCAGTGATTACAATGACTTCAGAAACTGAACGCACATCTGTATACTGTATCAGCGTAGACAGCGTCAGTGATTACAATGACTTCAGAAACTGAACGCACATCTGTATACTGTATCAGCGTAGACGGCGTCAGTCATTATAATGACTTCAGAAACTGAACGCACATCTGTATACTGTATCAGCGTAGACAGCTTCAGTCATTATAATGACTTCAGAAACCGAACGCACATCTGTATACTGTATCAGCGTAGACAGCGTCAGTGATTATAATGGCTTCAAAAAATTTAACGCACATCTGTATACTGTATCAGCGTAGACAGCGTCAGTGGTTATAATGTCTTCAGAAACTGAACGCACATCTGTATACTGTATCAGCGTAGATAGCGTCAGTGATTATAATGACTTCAGAAACTGAACGCACATCTGTATACTGTATCAGCGTAGACGGCGTCAGTCATTATAATGACTTCAGAAACTGAACGCACATCTGTATACTGTATCAGCGTAGACAGCGTCAGTGATTATAATGTCTTCAGAAACTGAACACACATCTGTATACTGTATCAGCGTAGACAGCGTCAGTGATTATAATGTCTTCAGAAACTGAACACACATCTGTATACTGTATCAGCGTAGACAGCGCCAGTGATTATAATGTCTTCAGAAACTGAACGCACATCTGTATACTGTATCAGCGTAGACAGCGTCAGTGATTATAATGACTTCAGAAACTGAACGCACATCTGTATACTGTATCAGCGTAGACAGCGTCAGTGATTATAATGACTTCAGAAACTGAACGCACATCTGTATACTGTATCAGCGTAGACAGCATCAGTGGTTATAATGGCTTCAGAAACTGAACGCACATCTGTATACTGTATCAGCGTAGATAGCGTCAGTGATTATAATGGCTTCAGAAAGTGAACGCACATCTGTATACTGTATCAGCGTAGACAGCGTCAGTGATTATAATGACTTCAGAAACTGAACGCACATCTGTATACTGTATCAGCGTAGATAGCGTCAGTGGTTATAATGACTTCAGAAACTGAACGCACATCTGTATACTGTATCAGCGTAGATAGCGTCAGTGATTATAATGGCTTCAGAAACTGAACGCACATCTGTATACTGTATCAGCGTAGACAGCATCAGTCATTATGATGACTTCTCTTTGCTTTTGACGCGACACCCACATCCAGTGTGGAAATTGTCAGCTGTTAAGGGACTGAACAGCAGTGGACGGGGCCTAGGGTGTGATGCTGTATAACTATTAGTCAATGTCGTGCTCTGGAGGCAGTTATATGCAAATATATTTGCCTGTGTGACATCACAGATCTTTACACCAATAAAAGAAATTTTAAGCCCCTTTATAATTTTTGTTTTTTACATTTTACATTTTTCAGTGTTTATTCTGTACAATTTACTGAGTTTTGGTTTACACTTTATTCTGATGGTCCCCTTTAGACCTTCTGTTGACTATAAGTAACGCTGCACCTACATTAACTCTCATTAGAGTATTAATAGACTGTTAGTAGACTGTAGTAGGTTTGGGTTAGTAGAATAAGTTAACATGTAGTTGCAAAGTTACTTATAGTCAGTAGAATGTCTGTTGGGAGACCATCACAATAAAGAGCTGGCAGGTATTAAGCAGACAGTCTACTAATCCTCAACTAATAGTAATGAGAGTTAGGTGACATGTAGGTGCAACATTACTTATAATCAACAGAATGTCTAAAGGGGACCATCAAAATGTAATGTAACCATGTTTTGCTGCCAGAGTGAATGATTTAGTCATCTTACATGTATATCCTCAAACATTAAACTTTAGAGTGCATTTCTATCGGCCGCTCTCTCTTTAGTCTCGGCAGAGCTTCTACCCTTGATGAGCTGCTTAATTACAGATATTAAATTAATTTGCTATCTGCATGCATAATGTGCATCTCTTAGGTGAATTGACTTCTAATTAGAGCGCTTTGGCTCGTTTTCTGCCCTTTATCGTTCTCTCATGTGTCTGCACTCCAGGGGATGTTTAGCCTTCGTCTCAGAGATGTTTTCCTTTTTTTCTGTCTGTATCATGAAGATGATGTGTGTATCATTTAATAGCAGTCAATGCATTTATCATTCAGAGCATGGATGCATGTTAGCATTGGTCGATTAGTGCCGTTTATTAAGTCAAGCATCACTTTTACGATTGCACTTAATTCTTCAGTACATCTTGTCCTGCAGCGTTTAAGCTCCAGAATGATTTCTCAAGTCTTGTTTCTTGATGAGGAGAGTGTGCTCTTACTTTACTGAGTGATCAGATGCATGTTTTTTAAACCAGTTTTTCAGGGAAATCAACTTATAGATGGCTTCTCATATTAGAATAGGACAGGACAAAGCATCTTAACTTCTAATGTTTGGCTTTAAGTCAGCGAGTATCCTGCTCTCAGCACTCAGTCAGTTTTTCTCTCTCCTGTAGATGTTTGTGATTGTAGACTTGAATAATTGCTCCTGCAAGTGTTGTTGGTGTAAATTGATTTCCAGTTTTCCAATTAATGAACGTGCCTGCAGATAAAGCTCTTTCCCCTCCTGTACTGGGGTCACTGATAACATGCTTTCACAAATAAAAGCAGCTCGTCTCTGATAAGACTGTGTTTGGCTGATAAAGGTAAGGAAAACTGCTGTCTGATATAGAGAGGTCACTGGATACATTATATGAAACCTGTCAGACTGTAGCGCTAGCCCTAAAAATGACTTTCATAGCTGCAACCTAATGTGGTCTGCTTGATTCAGTACTATTTAAAAAAAAAATAGCAATCTAACTAAACGTTTTGTTAGAGTAGATTGCACAGATGCCCATCACTTCAAAGATGACTTTCATTGCTGCGATTCAAATTCCACGACTCGACAAACAGCGACCGAATGTTCATTTGGCGACCAACGGCAACAGACGCTGACAGGGTTAACACGCTGATTCAGCAAAACACGATGAAGTGTCTGTTGTTGTTGCTGCAGTGTGAACTGGCCTTTATAGTCGTCTCAAGGACTGTTTGTTGTTCAATCAATGTCTTGAGGTTCATGTTCGGCCTGAAGGCTCCTCAGAGACAGATGAAAATATCACCTCAGTGTGCTCCTGGTTATTACCTGACCTCAAACCCTCTGAAACACAACAACAGCTTTATGAGGTCGGCCCATGAAATGTGTGTTTTGACACAAAGATAGTGTGCATCACTTAAATGTCCTTCTTCCTCCTCAGTTCACTTTTGTTGTGTCCTTTTGCGAGATGCTAAAATATACTCGCCTCTGTCTGATGCCTTGAGCCTTTTCATTCAGTCCATGTTTACTGGAACATATTGAGGTAGTCAAATGAGGTAGGAAATTACTGGATAAAAAGAAATGACAACGACTCTTTTTGTATTGTATTATGACTAACGTAAAGAGACTTTATTTTATACAGTGCACCTGTAAACACATCTCCAAAGTGAACTCAACTAAACTGACTGAACTAAACTAAAACTGAACTCATTTAAATCTAAAACAGTAACTGAAATGCTCTTGAAAATTTTTTTGAGATACGTGTTTTTCACCAGACAGCGATTATATGCTCTTCCATATATTCAGATATGGTTTCATTTAGTTTCATTTTATGGCTAAACATCTGCTTTTGTGTAAGACAGTCATTAAGAAAGAAATAAAGTCATACAGATTTGAAACAATATGATTTGTAAATGACATCTAAAGGCTGATTTTTCATTAGGATGAGTCTCAAATAAAAGAAAATGTAATAATAATTTCAGAGGGAATCATTGCATACAATACAAATGATTTCAGGGTCATTTTAACCATTTTATTAATCATAAGGACATAACTAGGCATGATTGCTTTTGTTTTTCAGGCAGAAAGACTCGTATCATCGCCTCAGCTGAGTTGAAGAGCCACCAGAACCAACGCTGGAAGGGTGAAGAGAATAATACATGATTATACTTGCATACACACGACATTTTATTACAGTGTTTCAGCATATAACTGCAAAATATGAAGGGAAAGGTCACCCAAGAAATAGTGAGAATTGGATCCTAAACTAAAGTGTTACTGATATTTTATACCCTGCGCTCATTGAACGTTATTTCATCAAACTGAAGTCATTTCACATCGTGTTCCTAAACTTATTTGAAAGTCAACACTGCGGTTTTTCCTCTAGGTCTGAGACTTTCCTAAATGATCACCTACACAATGTGCAGCAGCCGAGTCTCACGTTGTCTTCTGTCTGTTGTCATAGAAACGGCCATCAGCAGGGAGACGGAGGCCGTCCACGACACCGCGAGCAGAGTCTGCTGCTGGAGAACGAGCTAGAATGTGAGTGAGAGAAGTTTGCCTGTTTAACCATCCCTGTGTTGTAATGATTAGATGAGAAATGCACACTGAATAGATGAAAGCGTCATTAGTATTGTATTGTTCTTCTGACTGTTATTTTACACTGCTCCGTGTTTGCTGAAGCATGTTTTTGCTTGGATCCCGGTTTAACTTTAATGCAGTTTGTTGAGTGAAAGTTGACTGACAGGAAACTCATCGTGCCTTGAGGGAATCTGAATGTAAACGGCTGTATTGTATTGAATATAAGGACGAAACAAACACTCTTGTCTCAAAGTCAAAATCAGTTCTCTCAATCACAATCTCTCGTTATAGCCTTGTGTTCATGTCAGGTCACTCTTCAGCTACATCAGGAAATATTCAGGGGTTCAAGTGCTGAAACCCTATTGTAATTGTAAGGATTTTTATTATTATCCCGCCAGATCAGGCAGCCCAAACCGTAAGGCCTAGAGACTTGAAACTTGGTCAGATGGTAGTAGTCTTGCTCGCTATCAAAGTCCCTTTCAAGGAAAGTCTGTTCATCGACACGACAGCCACGACACAGTTCCTCAACAACCGTCCATACCGGCGTGATGAATACGATCCTCAATTGGATGGAACTGGAATAAATACTTTGAATGTTGCGATCCTATTGGACTTACGATAGCAACCTGAATCGTAACAAAGCACTGTTGGCCAGAGGAGAACTGGCCCCCCGACTAAGCCTGGTTTCTCCCAAGGTTTTTTTCTCCATTTAAACACCTATTTGCCACTTGTCTGCCACCTGATGTCACCTGATGGAGTTTGGGTTCCTTGCCGCTGTCGCCTTTGGCTTGCTTAGTTGGGGACACTTGACATTTGACTTGACATTTGATATTCAACAGTGCTTTGATCTGCCTGCATTGACACTATTCTTTAAGAGCTGCTGTGCAGCCAAATAATGTACCAGTTATCAATGTAAAGCTGCTTTGACACAATCTACATTGTAAAAAGCGCTATATAAATAAAGGTGACTTGACTTAAAAGTGACTCGGCGGCCATATTTGCAACGCCTCCGGGCAGCTATTCCCGGGCATAAAGATCAAGTCCTATCTATTTGAATGGGGGAATCCTGAAATCTCAAAAACTGCTTGCCGAACTCACAAGTAAATAACATGTTTCAAAAACGTGAAATCGCTCATAACTCCTGTACCATTTGTCGTAGACTCAGCTGCCTTATACAACTGGAATCCTAAAGATGAACAATATCTCAAATTTCATTTCCACCATGAAAATTTTTTGAAAAACCTACTTTTGCGAACTAGTCCTTGGGTTTTCACCCAGTCGGAACCAAACCAGTTCAGAAAGATTCTCTGGAGTCTGAATATCAATAATTATCAGAAAAAAAGTTGAAATTTTGATTCATGTTCATGACAAGATGCTAAAACATTAAAAATGGGCGGGGCCACTTTTACTAAAACGGCTATAATTCTTGAACAGAATGAGATATTTTCACCAAACTTGGTACATAAGCTCAATCTGAGGTCACAGTAAAAAAAAAAAAAAAGAAAAAAAAGTGAAGTTTGGCCACTTGGTGGTGCTAAAGCAGGAAAAATCATGAAAAGTGAGCAACCGTTAGTCCGACTGACTTGAAAATTGGCATGCAGTGTCTTTGTCCAAGGAGCCATGATGGTCTACGAGGACATTCGCGTATCTCAAAAATCATGGCCGCCATCAGCCAATGAAGTTTGAGCATCTATTAGACAAGGTTAACGGAGGTCAATTGGAGCAAAACTGTTCGACTCATGGCCCTAGAGGTCTGTGAGAAATTTGATAGAGATCGGCCACCGGGGGACGATATCACGTTTTACATGGTTGTATATGATTGTACGTCACACAATGTTTTGCACATACACACAATATTCATATCATATGATAGATCTCATTCTGAACAACTTTGCTTCAAGAACCACTGCTGTCAATCAAATCATTCGTTAAATATTTGAGATTATTTATAAAAAAGTACTTTTGCGAAGTAGTCCAAGGTTTTATCGCTCAACCTCAATAAAACCAGTGCCGCAGAAGAAGATAACACACGTCATATAGCTGTAGCTAGTGATGGGAGAAACAAAGCTTTTTCAAATCAATTGAACCAGTTGCTTCGCAAAATGATTCATTGTTTCAAAGCATTCGAAACACCACATGCTGGTGACCCCTGCTGGTCAGAACAGTGTAAATGCAACAAAAACTCTGGCCAAACATGCATAAAAAGAGCTTTTACAAATCCATTGCAAATGTTTTATTGAAAGTATAATCTATCAAATGCAATGAACTAATCATCTAATACCATTAAATATTAAGTGTCTGTATAATATGTATGCTTTTATCAATTTTCAGGGCTTGTTTTGTTTATTCTATGAATGGGTCAGCTAAACAGAGACTATTAACTACTATTATTCCTTTTAATTATACAAATACCTCATTAAGATGTCTACAAATGTGTGAAACTGGTAATAGACACTTTTAGACACTTAATACTCATGTAATAGACAGACACTTGTTCAATGATTCGCCGCTGGGGGGCGATCTCAGTGAATTCGCATGATTCATGGGTTCACAGAGATCGCCCCCAGCGGTGAATCATTGAAATTTCGAAACGTTTTGAAACAGTTATGACGTAACGACGCCTTGTTTACTGAAATCACGTGACTTTGGCAGTTTGAAACACACTCCGAACCAATGTTTCGAAACAAAAGATTCGTAAAGGTTTCGAAGCTTCATGAAGCAGTGTTTCGAAATCGCCCATCACTAGCTGTAGCTGAATAAACAGAAGATTGAAACGTTTTGATTGATTAAACATGACTAATAAACACACGACTGCCTTATTCTGTGTAAGAAGCCACATCATCTCACAGAAGGACGCTCAACTGTCGTGATGAAGTGAGTTTGGAGTAAAACCATATTATTAAATGTTGTCTTTTGTTAGACAAGATGTTAATAAAAGCTTCTCATGTCTGGAAAGATGTTTGACGCGTGTTGCTTTTTCAAATGTACATTATAAGCGATTCAAACTCGCAGTGCTTTCAGATGGATTAGCATTTGGAGCCATACTTCACTGACAAGCTGCGCATAAAAAAATAATCGCAGCCTTGCACTGATTAGATAGACCGTTTGAACGTGCTCCTCCCAAACTTTGTTTATAAAACATCATTTGTCGCTTGAATTCTGCAATCTCTCGAGACGCAGACATGTAAGAGGCTGAACATATACTAGTTTAATTAGTGACACTTAGCCTACATTTAAAATCTTTATTTAAATATGGCAACATTTGTATTTTAAAACCTTTATTTGAATATGGCAAAATGATATCTCAGTCATTCTACAATATTTCTATGATTAAATCACTGACAGACTCCTCCCCCATCAGCCAATCACTGTGCGCATAGTTAATAAGCGTGTTGACATCATCCATAGCAATGAGGTCAACCCCATCCTTTCTCTTAGCTTAAGACTTCTCTCTATTCCTTAGTAAAAGTTTCCTTTGTGAATAGGTTTTAAGAGAAAACGCTTAACTAAAAACTTTTACTGCTATTTAGGAGAACTCTTAGTGGTAAGATAAAATGTTTTGTGAATACGGCCCCTGGTCTTTAGGCGGGTTCTAGGGATTTGGAGGAGAAGTTTACCCTCCAATCTTAGACCTCTAGCAGGAGTATAGGGGTGGAGTAGGTTTGTCAGGTATGTAGGTGCAAGATTATTTAAAGATTTGTATACAAGTAGCAGGATTTTGAACTCGATTCTAAAGTGAATCAGCAGCCAATGAAGGGATTTCAGGAGGGGAGTAATATGATCATATTTTTTACGTCCCTTCAGAAATCTAGCTGCTGCATTTTGAACTACTTGTAAGCGGGAGATTTGAGTCTTTTATATGCCGTAATAGAGAGAGTTGCAGTAATCCAGCCGGGACGTAATGAAAGCATGGATAGCAACCTCTAAAGAACTCTCCGAAAGAAAGGGTTTGATTTTAGAAAGTGAGCGAATATAAAAAAAATCTCGAACCTATGACAGAACTAATTTGTTTGTTATCAAGTTATCAAACTCCACACCCAAATTCTGCACTTGTGGGGAAATAAAAGACTTTAGAGACTCAAGGTCAAGTAGATTTTTTGCCCTAGAGTCAAGGGGGGCCGAATACAATAACTTCTGTCTTATCTGTGTTAAAAAGAAAGAAAATTTTTGGAGAGCCAAGATTTGACTTCGTCAAGACACGCTGATACTTAGCAGACTTATTGTTTCTAGTCAAAGGCACATTTGCATATCACCAGCGTAACAGTGGAAGGAAACACCATGTTTCCTAAAAATAGAGCCCAGGGGAAGTAAGTAAATAGAAAAAAGAGCAGGAGCTAAGATAGAGCCCTGAGGCACACCACAGAATAAGTTGTCAATAGAGGAGGTGCAACTTCCTATTTTGACAGAAAGTCTTCTATTAGTTAAAAACCAACTTAACCCCCTCCCCCCAGACCGACGCAAGATTGCAGTCGGGAGATGAGGATCTCGTGATCTACAGTATCGAAGGCTGAGGACCGGTCCAGCATAACTAAAATCACAGAATCAGTAGCCATTAAGATATCATTAAGAACTCTTAAGAGGGCAGTTTCAGTACTATGCAGTGATTTGAACCCAGACTGAAATGTTTCAGAGATGTGGTTATTAGTTAGGAAAGGTTGAAGCTGTAAAAACAGTTTTTCCATCACCTTCGAAATAAATGGTAAAATAGATATGGGCCGAAAATGTGCTAAAACAGATGCATCCAGTGAAGGTTTTTTTAGAACTGGAGAGACAGTGGCCATTTTCAAGCTTTCAGGAATGGAACCTGATTTCAAACATTTGTTTAAAAATGACACTGATAATCTGTTAAGAGAATAGATTTTTCATTGAATTTAGTTTGTGAGAAGTTTGAAATCTCATTCAGATGTACCTTGTATATTACACCAAAATATCTAAACCTTTGAAAACATCACCTTCTTCCCTTTCGTATCCCAGAATCCACAGAGCCTGGCCTTTTGCCCTAGAGCGCGAGCACAGCGGACAAACTCCTGAAATCACTGGACTCATCAGCAGGAGATGGATTCGTCCGACCGCAGCGGCACTGACCCGAGGCCGGACCTCGCTGAGGTAGGAGCGCTGATGTTACACTGGAAGCGTTCACTGTTAGTTCTGTGCTGGCTGGATGCCCAGCTCCGTAATTAGTGCTTAATTAGGTGAATTTTGTTGATTGATTAATGAAGTTGTGATTGTCTTGTTGTGTTTGCCTTGGAGCACACAGTAAAGTCTTCACTGACAGTGGTGTCCTCCCGCAAATCTGTGTGTTTCTCATGGTTTATAAGCTGAGTTTCATTGGTTCTCGAGTGTCGAGTCCTGTACAGTGAGCTCTTTCAGCAGTGTTATAACATTATTTTAGCACAACTGAACCATATCAATCTCCTTATCCCAATATTGTGCTATTAATTTGAATGGGAGATTTTTGTATAATGTTATAGTACCGTGTTTTAGCAGCTACTGCTGTTGAATTTCCATCAGCTGGTTGTGAGCTTTGAGTTCTAGCTCGAGCTGTTAGTCTTACCAGTTACTCTAATCTAGTCTTACCAGTTTACCCCAGTTTACTTGCATCTATAATAAATGATCTGTGGGGTATTTTGAGCTGAAACTTCACAGACACATTCTGGAGACACCATAGACTTATATTACATCTTGTGAAAAGGAGCATAATAGGTCCCCTTTAATATTATATAATTGCACAGCTGTTGAGTAATTCTGAGTGTTTTCACCACATTGGATTCAGACTAGTAACAGTGGCTTGGGTTGTTTCTATGCAAGGTGCTTAATCATTTATGTTAAAAAGAGCTCTACGAGGGCGTTAATCTTGAGAGATGACGTGTTAATCTTGAGATTAACATTTATATTTGTTAAGTGTGAAATGAGTGGAATAATTGTGTCTGGACGGCTGAATTAATGAACTGAAAATTAATGCCGATGTTTCTGCTTCATGCCGGGCCACATTACCACCTCTGCCCCGCCGTGCATTCACTTTCAATAATTCAGCAGTTGTCTTTCTCATTTCAGGGGAACTATACAGGATACTACTGCAAAACTAAATGATATATGTATTGATTATTTTATTTTGCCTGTCAAGGCTTTGACATTTTTTGCAGTGCAGTGCTTTTAAATACAGATATCTCACATTTGCACATATTGAACGTGTCTTTGGTCTGACACACCCATTTCAGGTTCTGCAGTCTCAATAAGGGCCAGGGGCGGACTGGGGCAAAAAAGTGGCCCTGGACTTTCTGGCACAAAGCGGCCCATCAAACCCGGTCTGCAATACACCTCACCATAAAACCCACCAGCTCATTAATTTTTTACACCACTTTTTATAACATAAAAATATAAATGCTATTGACACAGAAATATAAATTTTATTTTTTTAAATTATTATTATTGATTGAAATGCTTATCATTAACATTGATGAAAGACTGGCATACACTGTAAACTAACTTATAAAGATTGAGTACACTGAAATTAAAGTCTGTTAAATCATTGATGCAACTTAAAACAATTACATTTTCTGAATAAGGAGTTTAGTTTTATTTTTGTGTAGCTCAAAATTTTTGAGAAAAACCCTTATCCTTAAATTATTATTTTTAAGTTTACTGAGCGATATAAAGTGACGTCATCCATGTCACGTCGTTGCCGATGTTACCGATGTTATCAGAAGAGAGTTGCAGCAGATTTCAAGTTTCCAGCATGCTTTGCGTCACACTCTGTAAGGGGGAATAAATGTTGGAATTGAGTGTTATTTTGTGTGTTTTTGCACAAGATTAATACAGGGGAAGATGTGTTATTGTTTAATGTTCTGTTATTTTGGTATGTAAAGGTGTTTCTGTGATGTTTAAGTTTTTAGGGTTACCATCACGGTGAAGAGTAGTGCCTGTTTTAAGGTCGAGAATGGGCTGTGAAACATCAAGACTATAAATACTGCGTGTTGTTCACCAGTTCATGCAAGTAAATAATGATAGTCTCTTTGCTGGTTACATTAGTGTATGCTAGTGTGCTGTTGCTAACACTTAACTGTAAAGATTAGGTGTTAGTTTATTCAATATTTCAATTAAATTGTAATTACTGAATTTGTGTATCATAAAATAATCTTTGAGTTGTTTACTTAAATGTTTTGAGTACTCTGAACTTATCGGGTTTTACAGTGTACTTCTTTGTTATTATTTGTCTTTCCTGGTGCACATGGCAAATAGTAAATAATTTTGAAAAAATTTCAAATCTCTTTTCCATACTTTAATATCACTAAAGTTTAATACCTACCATTAAATCAGTCCATATATAACAATGCTCTGATCTGGTCTATAAGATTTGGAATGTGGACTGTTTTATGGTGCCTTTCTAGTGGTTATAGTGTTTGTCCTTTCAGGAGCTTGACAACAGTGTCATTTTATGGAATAGAGGACCAATTGTGAAAAAGACTTCTTATGTTTATGAAAAATACACACTATTAGACTGATTTCTGAAGGATCATGTGACTGAGGACTGGAGTAATGTTGCTGAAAATTCAGCTTTGATCACAGGAATAAATTACATTTTACAATAAATTCACATAGAAAACAGCTATTTGACTGTATTTGTGATCAAATAAATTCCGCCTTCCTCTTTCAAAAACATTAAAGAAGTCTTATTTCAAACTTTTGATCGCCAGTCTGTAAAATAGCCGAATGCATGTGAACTAATTAGAAAATTATATGTTTTAGACACTTTCCTAACACGGGACATAGGCTACTTGAATATGAAAGCTGCCAGTTTTGCCATGTTTAGTGTAAGTTTAAGAATGATATTTCGAGTTTTATGAATAATTTTCAAATGATTGTGAAATTACTGAAGAAATCCTGACAACAGACAGGCTACACAAACATTCACTATTATCTGACATGGCGTTAAAATATGAACAATCCAAAAAGGTCAGAAGTAGTTTGCATCCCTGGAAATGAATGTCCGTCGTTTAACTTTTTTTTTTAATTTTATTTATTTATTTTTTTTTATCGTAAACAGTAGGCAAATATTGCTGTATATCGTCTTGTCATGTTCAGCTGCTTATCTTACCTCGGCTCGCATTCTTCAAACATTAAAAAGTGCCACTTTCTGTGGACAGTAAATCCCGCCTCCTTCGATTTGATTGGATATCTCAAACGTTTTGACATTGACGAGCACTTTTAGACAGACTGAGCACATTAAACAGGTTCAATTCATCTGGGCTGACGGAAGGATATAGACTACGTAAATTTACTATAATTCACTCTTCATATATATTTATGTTGTAACGGGCCGGCCCACCGGCAAAACTCCCGTAACTCCCGATGGCCAGTCCGCCCCTGATAAGGGCCCTATGATTGCCACGATAAAAAAACACGAAAACATAAAATCAGATAAACATGAAAGTAGGGATGTCAATAGATTAAATTTGTTAATTGCGATTAATTGCACCCTTTTATGCAATTAATTACGATTAATCACTTAATTAATCACAACTTATCATGAAATTAAGCATACATTTATCTTAAGGAGTTTATTTTGTCATCATGTGAGATATCCAGCATTATAAATGATCAGATTGAAGGACAATTCTCAAAAACTATATTTTCTGAAAGCTTTTCTCAAGGTAATGTGTCTTTACCTTGATTGCAATCCGCATCCATTAAAACTTTACTAATGAGATGCTGGTTTGCTTTATCCAGCCGAGAAACGCAGTTTGCGTATCATCTGACTGTACAGCGGTTCCGTTCAGTCTGTCTTTCACACAGTGTGATGCGTGAGGCTCGTGCTCTTCAGAAACAATCACAGAATAGTGTTTGAAAGCGAAGCACACACTGGAATGAATAATTCACTGAAAACTGGCCGCGAGTCACTGTTCTCTCTGCCATCTCTGATGAAAAAAGCCTGGTTTTCTTTACATTGGCACTGCTTTGGACTGATTGTTTGAATGAATTCGCTTACTGGATAATTGGACTGAAAACTTTCCTGGAGTTTAGCGGCTTAAAATGATCCGATCGCAAACAGAGAAGTGAAACTGTGTTAAAGGGTTAGAATAGAAATCTCCACCTACATAGATGCTCAACTCCAGACTTCAAGATCATCTAACTGTGTGATGTAAATTACGTTAATGATGCAATTTCACGTGCTTCATTGATTTATTTGCTTCACTTGAGTTAAATTATTTTAACGCATTAAGGATTTTGAATTAATTGCATGCGTTAACGTTGACAGCCCTACATGAAATTCATAACAAAAAATATATTTAGGCTAACATCATGTATTTTAACTGCATATAAATTTTCCAGTTATTTGGATTTCACCGTTTTAACAAATTATAAACTTGTTATTCTTCTAGTTATTTAACTAATGAATCAGAAGTCTCACATTCACAGGAAACAACTTAAAAAATAAGGTGAATATGAGACAAAACCACATGATCTCTGACATTTCTCTGAGACTCACCAGCATTTTCCCATTCGTTTGATTAAAAAATAAAATTAAATAGTCAAGTAACATTTATTTATATAGTGCTTTATAGAATACAGATAATAACCGTGTAATATTTGGTTTCATACGGGGCACCACCAATTTAGCAATTTTATGAGTTCAATTTTTAGACTTGCTTTTTGATTATTAAAATGTTACTAACCCATTAAAATCGAGAAAAAAAATTAAAACAGAAAACAAAATTTGTGGAAAAGTAAAGGGCTTCTACGCTAATAATGAGCTGAATCTGGTGTTTGATTAGGCAATCATACTCAAACTTCTTATGCATTTTGGCCGTTCATTTACATGATAGCGATGTTTTGGGGGCCTAAAAACAAACTTTTGAAACGGTGATGTCATGTGCATGTGTATAACATGTTCAGTCTATAGTCATTTAGTTTCTTCACAAGCTGACATCGCCAACTACTGGCCTGACAGCATAATACAGCGTTTTTAGCCGTTTTTGCGGATCTGTGTGAACGGGGATCATTTTGAAAACGTCATCTGCACGTGAGAAACGCAAAGGAAAAACTTTTCCCTTTTTAGTAAATCGTTGTAAACGTGCCCTCAAAATGTCCATCAGTATTCAAGCAAGCGTTTGCACTGGCACATGGAGAAACTTTGTCATTTTCAAGCCAAATAATAAAAGTTTAATAAATCAGAGTTATTGGAATTCTTGGTATATTGCAATACACAGACTAAAATTGCAATATGCATCAAATCTTTATCCAAGCACTGTGATAAGATTACAACATTAGAGTTATCCGGCGAATCCCACTCAGTCCTCACAAACACACAGAGGAGGATTTAATGTACAATTCGATAAGCAATAAAGAAAATCCTATCTCGCTTCCAATACAGGATCACTAATGGAAGAAAGTGTTTGAAGGCCTTGAACAAACACACCCTCCATTAGTCTATTGATGAGCTGTGATGATAATGGCTCATGTCTCCGCACACATGATGCTAGAGTCCTCAGATCACAGTTTACAGCCCACCCTCTCCTGCTAGAGATGCTCATAATGGACGATGCCATTTCATATCAGGAATCTACTATTATTTATAGGGGAAAAACATCTGTGAAGTTTGTCAAGCCTATTTGGACAAAGATATCACAGAAATCGACTCAAAATACAAAACACTGACATAACAAAGACACTTTCCACAATGGTGCAAACGATTATCTAAGCTAAAATGATCTTAGCATGAAAAGTAGCTGGTTGTAAACACACTGTAAAAGTCTGTAAAATGGTGGTTTTGGCCAGTCCAACCTCAGAGGTTTTGACCGTCTCAGCTGCATCACACAATACATGTGTGTGTGTGTTCAGGGCTGAGCGTGTAAATAATGGATCTGTGTAAAAGGTCGGTGCACTGGATCACTCAGCAGTAAACAGGTCACAGCTCCACCTTCACGTCACTCAATCTGAAGGTTTTCTCTTCAGTCGCTGGTGTTTATGTGGGGCAAAAGCTCTGTGTTTCCTACATCCAGCTTCAGACTGAAGTGTGTTGAGCAGATGGCGACAGTGTCTGTGAAGAACTGTAACAGCTTTATTTCTGTGCCGTGATTCTCTGTTTGTGCTGATGACAGCCGTCAGTACTTCAGCACGATGTGCTGCATTTATATATAAAACACTGTGTATTATTCAGTTGTGCTTCTTGTTAGAAGAGCTGTGAAGCTGTGGAACTGCACTGACAAACGGCTTCTTAACTCTTTCCCCACTGTTGATAGATTTTCCCACTGTTATTAAGAATCTCCGGATCAAAACACAGGCGAAGAAGCAGAAACAAGCGATAGAAGCATTGCTTATGCTCATGTAAAATAACAAGATCATCAATCATTCAACAGCATATAAATCAAAACTGAATGAAAAGTCAAACCCATGAAGAGGAAACGACTGTGAAGCTTTGGGGTGTTGATGGACTCGATCTACTCCAATGAAAACAGTTATTATTATTTCTCATTATGTGAACATGACTGAAATTAAATATTTTCCATATCTCTGGTATCTCTGTGGTAAATGATGTAGATATGAAACACTCTAAAATAGTGATGGGGATTCGTTCATTGCGTCTGTCACCTGACAAATCATAATGGGAAGATCGGATCATTTTGCAGACTTGATCTTTGAATTTCATTAAGCATGATGAACTTATCTTTCTTCAAGTCATTTCGTTCATATAAGCAGTTAAACCTGTTTTTCAATAGCAACATACTCTGAGCTCATACATCATCCTACACAATCCTTGATATTTTATGTATAATCAGGCACATAGCAAACATTATAATCACCATTTGTGTTTTAACGCAAACCGAGTGATGAACAGCCATCACTATTACTCGTCATGCGGTTTGGCTCCTCTGCATTGGTTGTTGAGTACGGGTGTAACAATTCTCTTGTTTTCCTGATGCATTGATTACAAATCCTGCCGGTGCATAAGCATCGATCTTGAAACATGGATTTCTGAATCATAAATTAAAATGTTAAAAATCAAATGAAGTGCAGCTCTCTCACAATAGAGCTATATTTTCAAATCAAACATGCTCAAACTATTGATAAAGCTGCCAACTCATAACATGGACACTACTGCTAAAATAAGACGCTTTCACTGCATGGAAATACTTTCATTGTGTGCTATGTTTCTGTAAGATAAAATACTGCAAATTTTACTGCTATCATTGTTTATTTGGGCAGGCAGAAGGCACTGAAGCGGTCTTAGAATATAGCTGATTTTGAGGAAATGGAATGCATTAGATAATATTGTAATATTTGGATTAGTTTACTGACTCCCATGATATTTTTAAAACGTTAAAATTGTTATTTCCAAACCAATAATATTCATAGAGATTAATATAAATCTTTGTTAAAAAAAAAAAAAAAAAAGCAAGCAGCCTGTATATGTTTTATGTGTTTACTTTCAAGTTTCTTAGTGCAATATTCAAACTTAAGTAGTTTTTTCTCTTCTTTGTTTCTTTTTCTTACCAAAGAAGCATTTAAATGAATCCTATGAATGCACTTAAAAAGTACAAAACTGAATCTTTACTTAAAATCAAATCGAATTTCATTGTGGATTGGATCAAATCATTTTGAATTTGCAAAAATCATTTCTATCAAATCAAAACCATTTGAAACATGATTTGAAACAAGATTTGAAGAGTTTGAAACAGTATGGCACAATAAATTACTCTTTTCATCACTGCTGCCGCAGGACAAACCGCGCTTCTCATCCAGTTTTATAAAATAACGTGGTGCCATACAATGTTGAAGCTTTTTGACATGGTGTTACTGCCCCCCAAACCTGCCACTGTTAAATTCTCTTATTGGTGCTTCAATTGCAAAGATGTAAATATTTAAATATTATATTACATTTTATTTACATTTAATAAATCAACATTAAAATGAGCTGAAAACTTGCCACCACCATTTCAGTCTGGCTAGCCTTGAATAAGGTTTTAAATGTCATTCGGGGCTCAGGTAACTTGGCAGTCCTTGTTCTTTTAGATCTGAGTGCTGCTTTTGACACCGTTGATCATGAGATTGTACTCGATCGACTACAGAACTGGGTCGGTCTATCAGGTCCTGTCTAAGACTGGTTCAGATCCTACTTAAGTAGCAGGGAATACTGGGTACCTACAGCTCCAGGAATTACATCATATCCTGTGGTGTTCCTCAAGGCTCAATTTTGGGTCCTCTATTATTTAACTTATACATGCTTCCTTTAGCCGGTGTAATTAATAAGTACATTATTTCCTTTCATATTCGTAAAATGTTCGTTTTCATTATCTTATTTTTATTATGTGTGTATGATTTTATTTATCTTATTGTGTCTGTTTAGGGCTGATTGTGGAAGAGATTGAGAGAGTAGGGGAGTGATGATTATTGGTAAATCACAGAGGATCACAAACTCGTCCATGTTATAGGCCTTTATCACACTTCCGCGTTCGAAAAGCAGGAGCTTCAAGTATTAGCGTAAAATAACTTCCGCTGCAGACTTTAACATTGGCCGTGCCCATAGCACGGGAATATTGTGATTTATTTTTGTAAAATTTAGCACAGATACTTATTCTAAAGACACCAACCTCTGTTTACAATCATTAACTGAGTATTGTGAAACAAAGAAAAAAGGCGTCATAATATTCTGGCGCATATTTAAAAGAGAGTGCGCAAGCCATTCTGTATGTGTATGCGCAATACTTCAGAGTCTGATCACCTTATTTTATCACAGAACTGCAAAAATAGAATACAAACAACATAACACTTTAAAGAGATTTAATTAGACAAAGCTTAAAATATTAATACGACTAAAGTCTATTTTGGGTGGATTTAATTAAAGGTTTGGGGGAAATTTATTGTATTAAACAAGAATGTTCACTTTTTTTTTTTTTCATGGACTTACTTTACGATGCTGGCATCAAACTGAAGTTGTTTAAATAAAGGAATATGTCCAGGCAATAGACGATTATTCAAAAAAAAAAATTATCGTAAACAAATCATATCCTCCGTGTTTGAGTGCAATGATTGGATAGCATTATACTGTAGACAATATGGGTGGTTATATATTGCAAAAATAAACAAAATAACATTACAAATTAAATGAAATCAGTCCGATGATTCCTCTGGCAGTGACTTGAGCTGCGCGCTGCTCGCTAATCTCATGCCGGCAGCGCTGATGATCGCCTCGCTCAGATAATGTTACACATTTAAATGAAAGATGACATGCATGGTAGGATAACATGTAAGTCTAAATAAACAGTTTTAAATATTGAAGTTTATTGTTAAGTTAAACTAAACAAGTATAATTTACTTCTCAAAACTGTCCATTGACAATAATGCAGGTGGAAATTCCTTTTCGCTTCTAATCAAAGCCGGATGTGACGATATGCCTACTGTGATAAAGGCCTATTATAAACTCGTCCACTTGTCCGATATTGCAGGGACATTTTCACGTTACATTTTCTTGCCCCTAAACATGACGCAGAACAAAATGAACTGTGATTGGTTGCGTTACATGTCAGTCAAACGTCCTCTTGGGCGGTCCTTGGCCAATGAAAGCTGTGATAGAGTCCAGACCTTCTGCTGTCAGTCTCAAGGTCTGGCTACACGAGATAGCCAATGAAAGCGAGCAAGCTTCACCAACCAGATGTTGTGTGCTTCTATAGCTGAAACTTGGCAGCCACAAACATGCCAGTTAAAGTGGAGTATTGAGAAATTTGTTTTTATTCTCCTTTGTTTTTCTTCCCGTAAAACAAAACTCACGTCCGCAGAACCAGCTGATGACGTTGATCATCCTCCATTTGTTTTTGTCACGTTTGATCTTGCGAGTCTCTGTGTGATCTCGTCTCACTGTGAAAATGTTACTACAACCAACAGGTGTGTGGTCTCGCGGTCCAGATGAATCTTCTAGTGTGTGCGTTCAGAGGATTATAATGCTAAAAATTGGTTAACACTGCCTTTATGCCTGTGGTCTCCCACAGTTAAGATCTGAAAATCGTCTAGTGTGTGGCCAGCCTTACTTACCATGGTGAAAAGGGTTCTTGGTTTTCTGCAGTTGTGGCTCAGTTTCCTCCTTCAATCTGCATCTGTGGGATTTTTTCGCCTGTTTTATTACAAAATTAAATGAACGCCAAAATAAAAGCATTAAAACTGAAGAGAAACCAAAGCGTTGGTGGCAGAAGTGTAATCTGAGGTTTGGAGCTGATGTGTAGTTGGAAGATGTGGCTCTGTTAGCGGATGAAGGCCTATTTGTCATTGTGACCTGTGGAATCGCAGAGTAAGCACTCTGGACGATTGTTTCATAATTTCTCACACCGACTCGAGTGTTGAAAAAAAAATATGACAGCTTCATCTCTGCCCCCCATCTCTTGTTTCCCCATCCGTCATTGGGTCTCTTCTAATTAGACGCTAACGGACGGTAGGATTTACGGGTAGTGTGTGAGGGAGCATTGGGAACGGATTGTAAATCGCAGTCCTGACTCCTGCATTGATCGACACGCTCTCTTTTAACAGTGCTGGCATTAACCTATTAGCTTAGTGTTTACTAGTATTCTAATGGACGTATTTCTTCACACATTTGATCCCATTGAATCCCGAAGGCCTGCAGTCCATTAGCACTGTGTGTCTGTGCATGTGTACCTGCAAAAACTCATAAAACGCTGCTTTGAAATTAGCCATTGATTTTTGGTTGAGGAGCTTGATGGCAGAGATTTATTGTGGATGTCTGAGGCTGACAAAGTGACATATTTGGGAGCCGTAGTGAGTGTCAGAGGAGTAAAGAGGAGGTGGAGTGGAGACATAGAGAGCTGTGAGATGATTTGGAGTGTATTAGTGTAATAAATGAGCCCGGGCTGAGCCGTTGGCCCGCAGTGAGAGGTTCTGCTTCACTCTACACGCTCCAGTTTGATAGATGCAGATCATTACAGACTAACACGTGCTCACACACTCCACACGTCTCACATGGACAGTGAGCATGTTTTCTGATCATTGTTGGTTTTAGGTTGCTTTTTTGTCTATTAGTGCGATATTTTGCAGAACACTCAACCGTCTGCCACTGGTTTAGACTGTCTGTAAACGTATGACATTTGTAAGTGCCAGTGATGTTTGACGTCATTGATGTCATCGCGATTGAGATTTCAGAGCGACGGCAGAAGTGAAATTGATCTAATTCACAAAGCGTGCTGTAATGTTCTGGGTGAATGTTACTTTAAGACCCATGTTTGGGGTTTCCCAGAGCCTTGCAATCGTGGGGAGAATGGCGGAAGTGAACATATGCTGTGTTATTCTGTTATACACTACTTAATGGTACTTATACTTGATATTTAACGGTAACCTGTGTCATGGATCATTTACAATGCACTATGGGTTACAGTGCATACCCACAAATTTGTGTGTGAAATCTGCATGCGCATGTTTTCACGAACAAATCATGATTAACCAATGATTTCCAGAATAAAACTGATTCAAGTGAAACAAGTGAAACCCAGTGCTATCTCACGCTATCCTACGAATTCGTACGACGTCACTCATACGAATTCATACGATTTGTCTAAACCCCAGTGATGGATAGGTTTAGGGGTGGGGTTAGGGGTAGGTCATTCGTACGAATTCATACGAATTTGGCAATACGTACAATTTAGCAAAAAACATACAGATTCGTACTAGTGAGGTCATACGAATTCGTACAAATTAGCCACCTCGTAAAATACGTATGAATTGCTGTGAGATCGGGTTGGTGAAACCACACATACACTGTCAAAAATAATTTTTTGAATGATTTAAAACAGACTATTGGTGTACATTTTACAAGAAAGTACTATTTCAATTTTGCGTTTAATTCAATGTGTTACTTGCCGTTTCTTTGTAATTATTTGTGAAATTTACTAGCAATTTCTGAGTAAAAATAGTTTCAAAGTAAATCCTACAGCAAATCTTTTTTAAAGGAATGGTTGTGTGGAAAGCCCTTATATGGAGATGGTTTGGGCGTGTTTTATGCAAATTACTAAGCCTGTGCACACAACTGCTCATTTAGAATACCCCAAATTCATTAATATTTCAATGAGGTTATGAACAAATTCATGTGTATACGCAGGTTTTGTGAAGACATTTTCCGTGAGAAGTTCTCCTGTGCATACAAATATGAAAGAGTCACGAGCGCGCGCAGCTTTTGCGTAGAGATCGTCTGCAAGCTGCAACATCATTATAAATAAAATGGGAACAAAAACGTTCGTGTTGTTTTCATTATATGCACTTGTGTGCCGATTGCCAAAAAACACAGACATCTGATGCAGTTTTACTCACCGCCTGCGGTTCTGACTCATGACCGGGATCTATCACTGGGACTCAAGTCTCAAATGATCTGTAAATCCAGTGTCAAACTGGGACTTTTCATCACCGAAATTCCGGGAACAAACAAACATACGTGCACAACTCCGTTGCTGCCCCGGAAAAACAAACTGCATCCACTGTTTCCTTAACGCTGGGTTCTTTGGGAAGCTGAAAAAGGTAATCTTTCCCTCACAACCAAAAACACACTCCTTTGGTGACATTGTTGAAAAATCTCTTGCCTCCGTATCCCGAACGAAGCGTGTTGATGGGCGTGCTCTTGCTCTGGGTGATGTGTGTGTGCACGCTTATCAGGGAGAAGTGTCTATACAAGGAATTCCACCCTTTATGACGTGATACAGGGCCATACTCGAAAAAAAACTTTCCAAAACTTGAAGGAGTGTATTTGATACAGAAATACTCTGTCATACGTCCAACTCGTGTTTTGAAACTTTGTCCATGTTTAGCATGAGAATCCAACTCTTTAACAGTGTAAATAAGTCAGAATGCATAATATAAAGCTGTTTGGAAAAAAAGCTCATTACTGGACAGGCTAGACTATTTTGAAAACAGGTGATCTGCTGCCACACTACTTTAATTAGTTACTCCCATAGACTTGGATCATCTTTTACCACTTGTATTCTAGTGATTATTGTTGCAGGATAACGTTCCTCCATAACATACATCGACACTCGCTCGCTGTATTGCTATATTGGATGCTATATTCAGTTGAATGTAGCTGGCTGTGTGAGTGTATTGGATAGTTTTATTATTGTTATGGAGCCTGTGAGATTGAAGCTTCGGTCACACCTGGACTCTGTGTTCCCCATTACACACTCACTCATAAATCTGAAGGACCTGCAGCACAAACCGCCACAGTAATCTAACAAGGTCATTTCAGGCTGAAGCGCACACACACACACACACACACACACACACACACACACACACACACACACACACACACCTCTGTAAATAATTGCTTGCAGAGCTGCTGTGTAGGTTGAGTCTTCTATATTTAATAACATGATCATATTATATAAAATATTAAATAAAAATGTTACTAATATCAGAAAAGGGTTTTTATGTCAATTGCAGAACTTCAATTTTAAAAGTTTATTGATAGTTTGTTGTTAGTTGATATTATTGAAATGAAAAAAAAATATATTTTGTATTAACCGTATTAATTATTAATTAATTATTATTTATTTAAAGAGAGTACTAGGAAAAATATTTGTATTTTTAGGGAACAGGGAAATCTGGTGCTTTTGGGGAAAAGCCTAGAATGAATGCTTGGAGCTGCGGCCTAGGCATTTCCTAAAGCAGTACTTCATGTCCCCTACGACAAGTTACCCTTCTGACCCACTTCATTAATAATATCAAGCTCCTGAATGAGCTGATTCAGAAAACTAACCGAAGCATTCCTCTTTTGCCATGGGCAGACTTTAGGACAGGAACAGGTAAGATCCATTGGACTCCAGCTACAGCCAGGGTCGTGCTCAACCATTGGCTGAACTATTTAAACTAAAAACAAAAAAGCAGCTGAACAGTAGTTAATCTATCTGAGACTTGTGAATTAACCCCGGTTCAACTGAAGCTTTTAGATACAGGGCTATCTTTTATTCCCTCACACTAAAACCCCATGATTGGAGGACCCTTTTAGCAGATATCAGCCAGTTCCATGCGAAAATACAAAGATTGACTACCTTTCTGTAAGAAATCAGATTGGGTGCTCCCACCCCAGAGTCTACCTGGGGAAATCTGGGACTTCTTTGAGAAAAATTGCACAAACTTAGGCACTTGTAGCACAATCATGATCCTCGACTCCAAACTTACCATCAGAGGAGATCAGAACCGAGACTGAGATGTTTCTACTTACTACCAAAAATCCATAAACCTTTAAGTAAAGGCCAAACGTTCGCAAGTTTGGATTGCAAAATCTTGAATGACTGTCAACTGTTGAATGAATGAGTGTCACGTCCCGCTTGTTTACTTTGAACCAGAAGACACTCCCACTTTTGACACAAGGCCTCATGGGGCGTAGGAAACTTGTGGATAGGAATTCATCCCTTGAAAATGGAACCCTAAGTAGGAGAGGAAACAAAAAAGCTAGTGATGAAAAGATGGATAAAAATAGTGGAAGATAGTCAATCTGCCCTTTCAAAAACATGTGGCGGCCAGTGCATTTGTGTGTCCTTCCTAAACCAAACTGGGCAGCCTGGTGAGGTCTGGCTGGGGGTAGAGGTCTGTGCGGGATGGATTTTTCAATCCTGCTCCCACCAAAAATGTTATATTTTATCGCGTTCCTGCCCGAAATTTTCAAATTCTGTACTGTTCCTGCCCGCTAAAGCTTGCAGGACGAGGTCTGCACATATTTTTCAGTCCTGTCTGGTTAGATTCGGCTTCCTTCCGCTGTCTATTGGCTATTTTTTTTTTTTTAATTTCTGCACACACAATGCTTCAGATCACCAGTGACAGACTTGTGTGTGCTGTTATTATTAGATAATTATACTTTGCGGGAGCCTACGAGTCATTTCTTTCTCCCGCTTTCTTCACACACTCCCTCACAGGCACTCAGCAATTCAAAACTTGTTCCGCACCACACCTCTACCTGGGGGGAGGCATTGCTATTATCAGAAAAACTGAACTTACCCTGCGCCTTTCAGACCTGGGGGTGGTGAGAAGCCAAACGTTTTTGTCATGGATTAATAGGGGCTAGCTGTCTTACTCTGTCCCGAACCGAGTGAACTGAGAAGGGATCGAGTGGGGGAGCGAAAAGAGGCCAAGTTGGCATGTAAGGAGGGCCGAAAAAAGACCTGCCACCCCCTACTCCCTGTTTTGCTCTCCTGTTTGATTCAGTTTAACTGGTGGCAATGTCTTGTAGATACTGGGGTTGGGGGGCAGCCAAAAGCTTCTGGTTTAACAAAATGGGATCTGGGTTGGCCTGGTACAGGGGTTTACAGGGTTTTTGGCTGGAACCCAATTTGAATTTAAATTTACATATAAGTATTAAATATGAAAATAAAATACTAGTGTTAAGAAATAGATGAAAGCAATGTTCCCTCTAAGCTGCGCGCAAGAAAGAATAATCGCCGCGCAGAGAACGGACTCAGACATGAAATCATGTGGGGAAATCCATTTGATTGTAGTTTAAATAAGAAATAATTGCAATGCTCTGGTCAACCGCTATAGAGTTATTGTCGCTATAGAGTAAGAACCGGTGAATGCAGTTTATAGGTTTCATAGAAAAAGAGTGATGTGAGCGCGTGTGAGCGGGCCTGAGCCAAATCAGTTGCGGTAAGAATACTGTCATGTTTGTGGACTAAATAGCTCAATACGAGAGGCAACGCGAAACAAAAAGAAATGTGAAATAAAACGTCATGTTTTAATGAAGAAGTGGTGGAAATAACGCATGATGGGCATAGAATGCTAACAAAACTCAAAATTTTTGAGTGCAAACTCAAAATACATCAGTTATATACCTCAGTTTAAATAGATTATTGTGTGTGGTGGTGGTGTGGGTTTCAGGGATGTTTAGATAACTATAAAATAGTTCACTTTTCTTAAAAATATTTAGCTATCAGATCTGTTTAAATGCTTCAGTTTGTTTTCATTTTATAATATATTAAAACAAATTGAAGCATTTAAACTGATATAATACTGTATATCAGTTTAAATACTTCAAGATTATATTATATTATATTATTATGTAAGCCTAATAAACAATTGATCTCACAAGGGGAATTTTTAGGGCTCTTTGCCACTAAAAATCTTGAAACCTCCTGGTATAGAAAATCTGGGAAATTCATAAGCAATAAACATGTAATTTTGATGGTTTAACACTGTCTGTTGGTAATAATTGACTATACAAAAACACATTATGGTTGTCCCAAACCATCAGTGTAACTGCTCATATCATATTATTATAAAGAATTGAACTGTCCTGCAGGAGGACAGAAATTATTTTTAATAGAATTTCTTGGTAAAGACTGGTACAGTTAACGCAGCAACGTGAAAAAATCTCAAGTGACCTAAAATGTGCTTAATTCAATGACTGAACTGCTTGTTTTCAAAAATATGATTTAATATATCACTAAGTTACGTCAAGGATCAAATAAAATAGAAATGGCACATTAAAGTTAAAAGTTATAATTGCATGATGAAACCATTTTGTGTGTGGTTACGTACACTGTACAGGTCTGATATAAAGAATGTTTTTGCTCAGGTGGCCAAAATGTGAGCTCAATAGAGAAAAGTTTTGCTCAGCAAGAAAAAACATTAGAGGGAGCATTGGATGGAAGTATTGGAAAAGAAGGGGGCTGGAAGCAATTGAAGTAATAGGTGTATGCTTGTCTCTTGTAGATTGCAGAATGGCGGTTTAAAGTTTAAACAATTAATATTTTTATTATATCAATGTATAAAAGCGACACATCACCTCAACAACCTGAGAGAGATTGCTGAAGATCCAAGGACAAGGTCTCTCTGGAGAGTGGCAAAGCAGCTGGAAGCAGTGGTAGTCCCAGCAGGGAATGTTATATGGGAATGTGAGGGATGGTTGTGTGGCTGTCTGGAAATACTGAAGATGCATTTCCAGAGACTGAATATGGAAGTGTGGGGGAGCTTTGTAAGATGGACTTATCAGAGGGGAACAGAGCCCTGGAGATAACAGTCAGATGGGCAAGAAAAAACCTGAAAAAGGAAATTCAGGAATTTCCAAGAGGAAAAAAAGGAACACCAAGATGGACAAGGACACAGCTCAAATGAACAACCCATAGAGATTCCTATGGAGCGGGAAGGAAATGCAGGACAGGAGGAGCAACGGGGAGAACAACAGGAAAATGAACTGGAGGAGGGAGACAGCAAGATGAGGGAGATGATGGTGCAACAAGTGGAAGGATGCCAGCAGGAGGGGGAGATGGCAGGGCAGAATAGGTTGGGGCAGTTCAAATAGGGGCAAGAATTTGAGGTATACAGCATTGAGCTCTATGTTTAGGATCCGTCTCTGCACCCCAGAATAAATTCCACCCATGACACTAGCCCCGTCATATCCTTCACCTCTGCATTTTTTAAGTAACAGTCCCTTACTTTGGATGAGATCAAGGATTTTTTTTTATTTTTTCGTTGGAGACCCTCTGCAGTTTGATATGTGATATTCTGAAGAAAAAAAAAAAAAACTCGCAGTGACATAAATGCTGAGTGGATTATCATTTTCGTCTTTTTGCACGGTAACATGTCTGAAAATTGATCAGCTCTGAGTCCTGAGTAGTGTCCATTATGATTGAATAGAATTCTGCCTCCTTTATCTCAGACACAGTTTGGTCGTGCACCTTCTGAGATAACACAGTCAATTCATTCTGAATTGCTGGGCTTAAATAATTGACATGGCTTATTTATGAAAACCCTCGCAACACTGGGTTAACAACTCAATTACTGACAAAAAGTTCCCATTGTTTGGGACATACACATTTTCATGATGCCCTCTGAATGCCAGATTACATGAAAAATTGTCCAAAAAATAGCCTGACTCTTGTATTCGCTGTCAAGTTGTACATCAATGGTAAGGCCATTTTCCCACATACCATATGTCACGCAGGCTGCTATACGAGCCTGTGAAGATTTGTGTGTGTGTTTTGTGTTTTTTTTTGAAAGGTCCTGTCAGTCATTAATTCCCACAGTCCATGATGGATGGTGGGACGGACATCTCCTGTCTACAAAAAGCCAGCAAGGCTCAAAATAGGCGTGGTCCATATTTGGCGAGTAACACAAGCATTTCCAAGGAACCATACCCATTTTAGAACATTTAGAATAAAAACCTTTTGAAAAGCATCTGCAGTTTTGGTCTCGGGATGGTCTCTGGTTAACATTCCCAGGTTAAAGGGATAGTTCACCCAAAAAATCATGTCATCATTTACTCACCCTCAAGTTGTCCCAAACCTGAATGAGTTTCTTTCTTCTGTTGAATACAAAATAAGATATTGTGAAGAATGTTGGTAACCAGACAGTTGACAGTAGCCATCGACTTCCATAGTAGGAAAAAAAATACTCTGGAAGTCAATGGCTATCAGTTTTGGGTGAACTATCCCTTTAAGTATGGTCCTCTTCACACTGGCAAATCTGTCTGTTGGATAACGTGTTCCTGTTGCCGTTATATTTTCAGAGCTGTGACGGTCCTCGGCTGGACGGTGAGATCTGCTTTTGGCGCCTGAGTCGATGTCTGGTGGGTCATTTCGCAAAGCTGCCCCAGCGTTAGAAGTAGTAATGTCCGTGCTAACACCCCGCTCAACCGTGCTTGTGTTCGCAGCTGCCTCCCACTGATTTGGGAGAAATATGGATTAAATTTTTAGTAGTTTTCCATTGAATTGCTCTTTTTGGTGTTGGGTCATCCATTTTTGGGCTCCACTGAGATATTTTCTTTTACTTTCTTTTAAAAACACTGATAAAAATGATGAAAAGTGCCTCTACTAAATTAATTATAATTGCATGTACAGATTTTGGGATCACATGGTTCCCCAGAAGTTTTAAACAGAAGTGTGCCAATGGTCCCTTTATAAGAATATCAGCAGGAACATCTTTGCAGTAGTTTCGTGAGGGACTGAAGCACAGTTCTCTGGTGTATCAGGGTTTACAACAGTGTCTCTCTCCATTTCTACTGACTGTGATTACGGAGAGACTTTATTTTGGATACTGATGAGGACAGCCATAAATTTCACATGCAAAATAAATCCTTTTTGTTGTAAAGTTGCAGATGTTTGAGCTATTTGGAGTAATTTGTGCTCATAATGGGACATCTTGGTGGGTCAGCTGGTCCATTTAGCTCACCAATGAAAACTGATGCAAAATTACCAAAGCCATTTTCTCACAGGCAGCTGTAGACATCATGAACTGTCCACTGGTCTGTCGTATGTGAGATGGAGGAGAACATCAGTTCTTTGTTAACATTCAAAAGCAACAGCAGCCTAACATTTATTGACGACACCACTACAGACACTTTAAAAAGCATATACTATTGTCATTACTTGCTTACCATGTCATCATTTTCTTTTTCAGTGAAACACAAAAGGGAGTTCCCTTTCGTGGGAACTATCGACGCTACGTCGAATGACGTGATGGGAACCCTCTGCGTGATTGCGTCGTGAAGCACTTCTGTATCTAACCAATGATGAGACGAGACGTCAGAGGTGGGTGACGTCACGGACCAGGAAACTATAAAGCATACCCAGAACAAAGAACGCTAGCTTCTGTTGTCTTCAGCAAGCGCTCTCTGTATCTTGTGTGTCTTATTTAGTGTTGTTTGTCTGCTATATTACAGCGATCTCTTTGTCTGAGGACAAGAGTTTCAAAAGCACTCACACAATAAGATATATATATAAAATGGCGGAAAAGAGAAGGGATAAGCAGCAGTTCATCAAGTGTGTGTCTCCCTGCACGCGATTCATCTCGGGTGGGGACACACATGAGATGTGTGTTGTTTGCCTGGGAGTCGAGCATGCACAGGCAGCTCTCGAGGGGGCTGTCTGTGTACATTGCGAACGGCTCACTCTCAGAGTGTTAAGATCACGCCGGGCGCTCTTTGAGGAGGGTGCCGCGGCGAGTGTTCCCCGCGGATCAGGTCCCGCTGCTGCTGAGGCACAGCGGAGGCTGCATTCGTGGGGATCACAGATGGATTTGGCAGAGGGGGGAGAGACGGGCCCAGCCCTATCGCTCCCCTTACCTGCCAGACCCAGTGTCTCTCCTTTGGCGGTGGAAGCACGCGCTGCGGTTTCTTCCCCCGGAGGGAGACACCGGCACTCAACATATCTTCCTCCGAGGAGGTTGACGTGATGAGTGTCGAGACTGGAGATGAGGACCCGCCATCCTCATCTCCAGCTTATGAGGAGCTGCTGGAGGTAGTGACCAGGGCAGTCGATAAGTTAAAAATAGACTGGCCCGCGGAGAAAAGTGAAACTAAGCCAAAAAGTAAACTTGATGAGCGCTTTCTCCCCGCACGATCACTACCCCAGCGTCGGGGTCTGCCGTTTTTTCCCGACCTCCACACCGAGGTGTCGAGGTCGTGGAAGAGACCAGTTCAATATCGTGTGTTCAGCCCCCAGACATCGACGTATAGTAACATCGTGGGGCTGAAACACCACGGCTATGGGGCGATGCCTCGGGTTGAAGAGACGCTTGCGAGCTATCTCTCGCCCGAGTCTGCATCGTCCCTCAAGACCCCGACACTGCCCACTAAGCCTCTAAGAACAACATCGGGCTTGGTGGGCAAGGCTTATTCGGCAGCAGGTCAGGCTGCAGCTTGCCTCCATACTATGTCCATTCTGCAAGCTTACCAGGCTGACCTGCTAGGGGAGATAGATGAGAGTGGGGAAGCGACATTTGAGTCTATTAAGGAGCTCAGAAAAGCGACAGACCTAGCTCTCCGGGCCACCAAGGAGACGGCCAAGTCAATCGGCCGCTCTATGGCAGCCCTGGTGGCCACGGAGAGGCACTTATGGCTCAACTTGTCAGACATGAAGGACAGAGATAAGAACGTCCTCCTGGATGCGCCGTTGTCTCCTGTGGGCCTATTCGGCGACGCAGTGTCATCTGTCGTCGATAGGTTCCAGGAGACGCGTAAACAGTCTGCGGCCTTCCAGAGATTTCTTCCCCGCCGCTCTCATCCCCCCGGGGCTGCTGAGCGGGAGCAGCCCCAGCCGACAGCCAGCTCCTCGGCGCATAGAGCGCAACAGAAGGCCAGTGTGGCCACCCGTGCTCCCCCGCAGAGACCTTGGGGACCGGGGCGGTCGACACAGGCGAAGCCTTCCGGGGGTAAGGCGGATCTGGAGGACCGTCATTATTTCCCGGAAGGCTTCAAAGAAGAAGTCCTGACGCCAGATGTCCGGGACTTATGAGGGCAGCCCCCTCTGGAGGGGTGCAGGTTTTAAAATTGGTATCTGTTCCCCTTCAGTGCCCTCAGGGGGCCGTTCTGCCAACCCTGCCACCCAGTGTGCGTCAGGGCGCAGCGGTCTCCACCGATCCTCCGAGGAGGGTCGGTTGCCACCTGATCCGTCTGCCTGCCGGTGCGCCGCGTCAGACCGACGGGCCAAGTGCTCAAAAAACACCAGAGACCAGTCTCGAGAGACTGGTTCCCTTAGTAGAATTCATGGAAGAATGGAAACGTCTCCCGAACATTTCGAAATGGGTGCTGCTCATTATAGAACAGGGTTACAAAATACAATTCGGCTCTCGGCCGCCCAGGTTCAACGGGGTCCTTCCTACAGTGGTGCCCCTAGAGCAGTCTCTGGTTATGGAACAAGAGGTTACGACACTCTTGCAAAAAGGAGCTATAGAAAGGGTTCCTCCTCCCAGCAAGCTGTCGGGCTTTTACAGCCGCTACTTCATTGTTCCAAAGAAGGATGGAGGGTTACGTCCGATCATAGATCTACGTGTGCTAAATCGATCTGTACGAAAGCTAAAGTTCAAAATGCTTACACTCAAACAGATTATCCCACAGATCAGGTCCGAGGACTGGTTTGTGGCGATAGACCTGAAAGACGCATACTTTCATGTATCCATCCATCCTCATCACAGGAAGTTCCTCAGGTTTGCTTTCGGGGGCGAAGCTTACCAGTACAAGGTTCTTCCCTTTGGCCTATCTCTATCACCCCGCACGTTCACGAAGTGCGTGGATGCAGCTCTGGCTCCGTTGAGACTCCAGGGCATCCGCGTACTGAACTATATCGACGACTGGTTGATATTAGCTCAAACAGAACAGTTGGCAGTTCAGCATCGAGATGTTGTTCTGTCGCACATGAAGAAGCTTGGGCTGAGGCTCAATGCCAAGAAAAGTGTGCTGGTTCCGAGTCAAATTACCAACTACTTAGGGGTAGTTTGGGACTCCACCACGATGCAGGCATACTTATCCCCTGCTCGTGTGAGTTCCATTCTCGGGACCGTGAAAGGGGTGAAGTTAGGCCAGTCACTCACTGTAAAACAGTTTCAGAGACTGTTGGGGCTTATGGCAGCTGCGTCCAACGTGATAACTTTTGGCCTTCTGCACATGAGACCCTTACAGTGGTGGCTCAGGACCAAGGGGTTTTCTCCGAGGGGAAATCCTTTTCGCATGATCAAAGTCACGCGGCGATGCCTTCGTGCTCTGGTCATGTGGAAAAAGCCTTGGTTCCTGTCCCAGGGACCTGTGTTAGGAACTTCTCGTCGTCGCGTAATGCTTACGACAGATGCTTCCCTCACGGGCTGGGGGGCGATCATGAGTGGTCGCTCGGCTCAGGGCTTATGGGAGGACCATCAGCTCTCCTGGCACATAAATCGGCTGGAGATGATGGCGGTATTTCTTGCATTGAAACACTTCCTCCCAGACCTGAGGGACCACCACGTGTTGGTCCGTACGGACAACACGACGGTGGTCTCGTATATCAACCATCAGGGGGGTCTGCGGTCTCGCCGACTTTGCAACTTGGCCCGTCGGATCCTCCTGTGGGCCCAGGGAAAGCTCCTCTCACTGAAAGCAGCTTATATCCCAGGGCATCAAAATGTGGGAGCGGACGCCCTGTCGAGGCAGGGGCCGAGGCCCGGGGAGTGGAGACTCCACACCGAGGTGGTGGAGCTCATCTGGAAAAAATTCGGTCAAGCGGAAGTCGACCTATTTGCTTCGGGAGAATCAACCCAGTGTCCACTGTGGTACTCCCTAACGCACCCAGCACCTCTAGGGCTGGATGCTATGCTACAGACGTGGCCGAGGCTACGTCTGTATGCGTTTCCCCGAGTTCTGGAAAAAGTACGCCAGGAAGGGGTCAGCCTGATACTGGTGGCCCCGTACTGGCCGACCAGGATATGGTTTGCGGACCTAATGTCCTTATTAGACGGCTCTCCAATGGAGCTTCCTCTCAGGCAGGATCTCCTGTCTCAAGCGGGCGGCTCGATACTTCATCCCCGCCCAGAGCTATGGAAACTGTGGGCCTGGCCTCTGAGGGGGCAAGGCTCATAGATTCCGGTCTCCCAACCGAGGTTGTGGAGACCATTCTTCAGTCCAGAGCTCCCTCCACAAGGAAGCTATATGCATATAAATGGAAGTTGTTCTCTACTTGGTGTAGTCAACGCAATACGGACCCTGTCCAGTCATCTATTAGCTTTGTGCTTCAGTTCCTCCAAGAAAAGTTCTCGGGAGGGTTATCTCCTTCGACATTGAAGGTTTATGTAGCGGCCATCTCGGCTTATCATGCTCCTGTAGGGGGTTCCTCGGTGGGTCGAGACCCCCTTGTCATACGCTTCCTTCGTGGCACACTGAGGCTGAGGCCTGCAGTACGTACGAGAACTCCAGCCTGGGACTTGGCCATAGTACTAGAAGGGCTAGCTGAGGCTCCCTTCGAACCATTAGAGGAGGTATCAGAAAAATTCCTCACTCTAAAGACGATATTTCTTCTGGCAATCTCATCTCTTAAAAGGATAGGAGATCTACAAGCACTGTCGGTTGCTCCTTCGTGTTTGGAATTTGCCCCTGGCATGGTTAAGGCTTTCCTGCACACTAGACCTGGCTATGTGCCAAAGGTCCCCACCAATGTCCCGGGTCCTATAGTACTCCAGGCCTTCTGTCCTCCTCCTTTTGTAAATTCGGATCAGGAGAGACGCAATCTGCTTTGCCCAGTTAGGGCTTTGGATACATATGTCCACAGAGCTGCCCTGTGGCGGAAAACAGAACAACTGTTTGTATGTTATGGGTCCCCTAAGAAAGGGGGCCCAGCGTCTAAGCAGAGGATGAGTAAGTGGGTGGTCGAGGCCATCTCACTTGCTTATGAAGCATCCGGACAGCCATGTCCTCTAGCTGTCCGTGCTCATTCCACCAGGGGTATGGCGGCCTCTAAGGCATTAATATCAGGAGTGTCATTGAATGATATATGCGATGCAGCTGGATGGTCATCACAGCACACATTCATTAGGTTTTACAACCTAGATGTGAACTCTACTCCGGGCTCCTCGGTTCTGTCTACAAGATTACAGACAGGTGCTCAGTGATACGGCGTAGTTGGGACAGCGTTCCCATCACGTCATTCGACGTAGCGTCGATAGTTCCCACGAAAGGGAACGTCTCGGGTTACGGGTGTAACCCTTGTTCCCTGAGTAAGGGAACGAGACGCTACGTCACGTTGCCGTACCCCAGCGTACCTGTGAGCGTCTTGCTTCAGCCATAATTCAGAAGCTAGCGTTCTTTGTTCTGGGTATGCTTTATAGTTTCCTGGTCCGTGACGTCACCCGCCTCTGACGTCTCGTCTCATCATTGGTTAGATACAGAAGTGCTTCACGACGCAATCACGCAGAGGGTTCCCATCACGTCATTCGACGTAGCGTCTCGTTCCCTTACTCAGGGAACAAGGGTTACACCCGTAACCCGAGACGTTTTTATTTGGCACAATGCCTGAACAACTTTATTCTATAAAACAAAAGTGCAGTTTTCAATGCTAAGCTTAAAAAAAAAAAAAAAAAACAGTCCATATTATTGGTGTGCTATATTTAAAGTATTCTAAAGATTATCAGTGAATGCATAAAATGTGGGTCACAAAATAGTTGTCATATTTCCTCAGAAGACGTGGATATCCTTGTGGGCAGCGTTCTGGCTCATGGTCATTTCCCAATCCTGTGCCCCTCTCTCCTCCCCATCACTTCCTCTCCCTCATTGACTGTCCTATCCAATATAGGTAAAAATGCCCAAAAATAGAACTCAAAAAGAAGAAGACTTTGACTTTATGTAGCTTTGCATTTAAAATGCAAACTCTGCTTGGACATTATGATCTCCTGTTGTGTTTCACAGAAGAAAAAAACTGTATATATTGTGCTGAGAGTGCATAATGCTATTAAATAGCAGTCCCAAACTAGTTTACAAAATAAGTTGTTATGACAGTCATCAAAAATATAGAAAATAGCACAAAGTGAAAATAAAGCAGTATTTTGTGTTAAGGTTAGGGAAACTACAGTTACCATGGAAAATACACAATACTAACATGAACTGTTAATAAAACATCTGGACACTGATCCTGATGAACGAACATCATGCCTGCATGCAAATCCTTCCCAGTGAACACACAACGCACCAGTTATGTAATTTATTGTACTTTCTGCTAATTTCATGACTTACTAATTGACGTTGCATGCTCGAATTTCTTTTGCTCTTTAAATATAGAGAGGTGATATACAGCATGTGCAGTGGAAGATTATGTGCTGTGAGCACAGGATAATGTCTGACAGGACAGGAAAGTTTGTCTTTCTGAGGTGAGAGACTTTTTTTTATTTCATAACAAGTTCAAAAATAATGTTAGAATAATGACACTGACATATACCCTGACAACATCCAACCCCAACACTGTAATTCGTAAGTATTTCACAAGGTGGTTAATTCGTATGAATTTGTACGATTGGAATCATACGCATTCGTATGAATTTTCAAAAAAAAAATCAACAGGAAGGACCAGCCCTAACCCCGCCCCTAAACTTACCCGTCACTGGGGTCTAAACAAAATGTGCAAAAACATACAAGTGAGGTTGTACAAATTTGTATAAATTAGCCACCTCGTAAAATACTTTAGAATTGCTATGAGGTTGTGTTGCAACATCTCATCTGACCGCAGATACTGAATCAAGACAACATGTTTTTCTCAGGAAAAACATTTACACCGTGTCCTAACCAGACACACTGTGATAAGATTCCAGCGACAAACAATTTGTCTGTCCACACCAGACACGACGCGACTATGGGACGCGATAAAGTCAATCAGAAATCACAGCCAATCAGAAGAGCGCGTGGGCGGGCTCTCTCGGCAAGCTCCCGGCACTAGCAACGAAATGGATAAATACATAATCAAATTCATGAATATTACATCATTTTAACATTATTAAAAATACATACTGAGTTACTGAAACACTTTTTGTCATAGAATACACTTGTCTGTGTATTTGACAGTTTGAATGTTCTTGTTTCCTTTTCCGTTTATTTTGAAGATCTGAGGTGAATTGTCCATCGTTGCTTTTAGTACGGCTATAAAAGACACACAGAATGATATTCAAACTCACATTAGATGCTCTTAACATTAAATAAAGCACATAAACATTACCTGAGATTATTATTGTCATAATTTGTGTTGTTGAAAAACAGAAAAATAGAAACGTTGTGTGTTGCTGTCGCTACTGGTTAGGACAAAAACTCAGATTAACATGGAAAAGAAAGCTTTTGTTGCGTGTTGCGGTGTCGCATCATGTCTGGTTAGGACACAGTGTTATGACAACACGATTTTAGCCTGATTTCGCCATGATCTGCTTGATGTAGGGTGTCGTGGGGATTCGTAAATGACAACGGGTGTCGGGACGCAAGATTCGATAGTTTCAGCTCGACAGAAAGACTAGCATGTTTAATTTTTTTCGGTCGTCCACAACGAGTTCACGTGTGACACTGGCTGATAGAAGCACAGAAGCGCCTTCCTACATGCTTTCAAACATGCCGAAAAAGAGACACAATGGTATCGTCCATGCTAGGTGGAACTTTACAATGGAGGAAATGTTTGTGGAGCTAAGGCAACAATACTCCTGCGTTTATGATGTTTCCTCGAGGAACTAAATTACCGCGACAGAGTGAAAACGGGTAAATAAAACATATGTTACCTCTTTGGAGGAAATCCATGCAATCCAGATATGTGTCCACTTTTGGGCTTTTCTGACAACAAGAAACGCAAAACACGCTGCTAGCCATTGTTTGTTCACACTCACGGCACCTTCTGTCAGTCGATAGTCCCACCTTCTCGATGACAGCACGCACGCAGTTAAAGACAACACGCGATGAATGGTCAAGTAGCAATGTGTAGTCATATAATCGTATAATCTGACACAGTGACTATTGTGACCCACAAAAATATTGTGTAGTCTGAACCCGGCATTAGAATGACGTATTTTGGTGTTGTTTCTTTGACTACACACTCAATACAGTATTTTGACCCACCAAATGAGAAACACTGATCTCCAAAACAAAGCTCAAATGCTTCTTATTTAAGTAGTATGTACGTTATGACATCCAAGCTAAATTTGGAATGAACCCTACCAGAATATCTGAGAAAATATCAACAGTGCTGCAAACACTGCAAATATTTTTATTTATTCATTTATTAGTATGACTATGAAAGGTGTGTGGTGTTATTACTCACACGGTGCATTTACATAAACACGAACATTTACCACAGGGTAAACAACATGAATGACATATGTTTAATGGCCATCACTTTGCTCTATTATTCAGAAAGGCAATGAGACGAGCAAGATGCTAGATGAGTATGAGTACATGAGTTTTTGTCTTGGCAGGAGGACAAAACAGAATAAAAGTATATATAGGCTATAGTTCACAGCTTGGTGTTGAATTTTAAAGTTGTACTACAGATACAACAGATATCTTAAAAGAGTACAGCAGAATCTCTACTGGTAGACACGTTTCTACCGTTCATACCGCTCAACACACTGATGCTTATCAGCAGTGACTCTGATATTAAATACACTCACACTAGATGAGAAAACACTGTTTTAAACCAGCTCTACAAATCAGGCTCTGTTTTATGTATGTTTTGAGCCCATGGTTCAGGCATTACACATGTTGTAAACACACACACACACACACAGAGGAATGCAGTGTGGAGATTTACAGGTGAACACTGTGTTCTGTGAGGAGACAGTGCTGTAATTCACATGCTTTATATTTGTCCTCAGGAGCTAATGTTCCCTGTCCAATTTAAGCACAAGCTTGACATTCCTGCACCCAGTGCTCGAGCGCTCCTCTCGATAACATTCTTGTGCTCGATTCCCTCAGTGTTTCATTTTCTGGAGGATGAGTTAAATCTGGTACCTCCAAACAAAACACGAGACGTATGAGACAGAGCAAAACAAAATGAGACGTATTAACCACAGTATACATTCACATACATTAACCATTCCTGACAGCTTAATTATCATCAACTATTGTTCACATAGCATCTGTAAATACCCTGTGTCTAAACGCTGTAGATATGAGGGCATTTCTGTAAAGTGTTACATTAGCTAAATGGCTCGTTGTTGTTGTGAGTGAGTGAGGTGATGGTGGTGGCAGCAAGATGTTAAGTTATTAATAGATGTAGCTTGTCATGTGCCTGTATCACATTTTCATATTGCGTTAATTGCTGTAGGTTTAATCACAGTTTTATATTATATACAGTATTATATCAAAACTGGCTGAATGGTAACTTTATTGGGGAAAAAGATGCATACAGTTTTCTGTACATTTAGCATTAAACAGCGTTATATATTTTTGTCATAGCCAAAGATCATTTAAGTGCTGCTTGTTTTGTTTTGGCATGTACACAAGTATTTGAATATTTACACTGGGACAAACTTTATGAAGATCGCTCAAATACCAGCTAAAACGTAGCGGCCCAAGGATAGAGCCCTGAGGAACCCCAGTCGAACAGTCTCTTCATGAAGACACGTTTCAACCCAAGTACACTGTTTCCTCATAAGACTCGATCCATTTCATTGCATCAAGTGAAAAATTTAAATATAATCATTTGGACAGACGTTCATTGTGGTTTAGTGTATCAAAAGACATGTTAAAGGTTATCTCATTTTAATCTTACTTGCTCTATAAAATAAAATATAGCGGTTTCAAGTCACCTTTATTTATATAGCGCTTTTTACAATGGTTTCTGTTGAATATTGTTTTTGAAACCCAAATTGCATGGGGAACAATACATTGTTACTTTAGATCTTATTCCAAAATTACCAGCCAAACTTTGAACTGAGTCAACAAAATAATTATCAGATGTATCTGCAATTTCATCAGGTTTGTCTGTCTCAGAAGTCTGTCCAAAATCCATTTTCGTGAGGTACCTTCATGCACAAACGCTGCCTCACAAGTCATTGCCTGATAGGGCAGTGAGGCAACAAGTCAGCTACCTAGGTTTTCAGATGCAGCCTTAAATACACAGGGGAAGATAATCAACAGACCCTGAAACAGGTGCGTAACATGTTCAGAAACCAAGGAAACTAACTAGTGAATACAGACGGGCAGGCAGACAGGGCAAACCAAACTAAAACAGGCTACTGTCCGGCAGAGTTTAACTCCAACCAGCTCCAACTCACCTGCCTGGAAGTTTCTAGTAATCCTGAAGACCTTAGGTGTGTTCGACTTGAAGCGGCGCTGCACAGACCGATCGGTGTATGACATCAAAGTAGCCGTCTGCCCTCTAATCGCTCTCACGGCACTTTGATGTCATGCACCGATCGGTCTGTGCAGCGCCGCTCCAAGTCCAACACAGCTATTGATTAGCTGGATCAGGTGTGTTTGATTAGGGTTGGAGCTGAACTCTGCAGCTGATGGATGGCTGAAACTAGAAAGAAAGAAATCGTTTTGATTTGAGTAAATTTCAGAGTAAAGCTGGCTAGTCACAGCTTACAACAGACCGGAAGTCATTAGTTTCCATTGGAGAGTCACACAGGGGTTGTGTGGAGATCTGACCCTCTGTGGATGTGGCATTTAGGTATTCGATTTGAGCTGTGGCATATTTACTGTGTGAGACTAAACAGTACGTGACTGTCTGACCGGATGGGATATATTCCAAGGAAAACTATGAGCATGAAGTGAAAACTATCATTTTCTGCAAAGCCATTTTGTAACAATGCGTATTGAAAAAACGTGCTATACAAATAAATTTGAATTAAACATGCTGATTCTGTAGAACATGGAGTAAGAGGAGAGTAAATGCTCATTTACTGGAGATGCAAACAGAAACACGGCGGCTTCACAAACAAACTGACAGTTCATTATGACTTCCTCTAGGGGGAAATTACAACAGTCATAAGCCAGCAAAGAGAGTTAATAATCGCATTTAACAAAGTGTGAGTGCGTGTCTGAGACTTATTTAAAAATTGAAATGAACTGAGCCTAAGGTGCTTTTGTGTTCTTAATGTGTTGTAAGCAAACGGCAGTACTGGCAAACTGATGGCCTTATACAACCTGGTGTCTTACGCTCAGAACGATCTCCCGAGAGCAGAGGGGAGAGCTTTTAGAGAGCCAGACAGCGCGAATAGACGAGAGCCTGGAGGTGGAGGCCGTGTTTGATTCCTGAATCTCCCATTGGAGTGCGGCCCGCTGGGCTCAGACGCGCAGGCAGGCTGGGGAGATTTACAGCCGCATGAAAGACTGTGTGCTGCTGGAGAAGAATATCAACGAGATGAGATGGAGCATCACTGTTGTTAGTGCAACACACCAAGCGTATGTAGTGTTAGAGATTTAACTCATACCCCCAACGGCGTTTGTGCTCCAGACATGAATGGATCCCTCTAAATCAAATTGTTGAGGAGAGTGTGCCACTTTACGAAGTGATCAGATGCACCATTTTCTACCTGCTGGAGCAGAAAACAGCTGACACTGAACCTGAGCAACATCTACAGACCAGACGATCACAGAGACTCAAACCACCAAAGCAACTGCATAACAATGACCTGGTAGACATTTACAACATATGACGTGGAGTTCTGCACGGTCAAACTAACACCATTTCTATTCAAAAGATTTACAAATCTAGCTCCATTTTGTGGTAATTTAAGCATTCTTTGTAGCTTAAACTATAGAGCATGACGTTACTAATGCCTCAGTCATGGGTTTGATCTCCCAGGGAATGCAAGAAATCAGATCAAATCCAAAACCCATAAGACTTTCGATTTATCTTCACAAGTGAAAGATACTTTTTTAATATTCTTCATATCATTTTTGTCCATCCATTAAAAGTACTTTGCAACTAAAACTTTCATGCATTAAAAAATACAAAAAAAGAAATCCAAGTTTTCTGAAGAGACGTGATCGCTTCATATGATCAGAACAGATTTAATTAAGACTTTTACTCACATATAATCATTGATCAACACACAAACACATCAAACAGAAGCTCAGCTGCACTTGAGCGTGTGAGTAAATGATGAGAGAACTTTCATTTTTAGGGAACTATCCCTTTAATATGCACCCATATCAGGCACATTCATTTGCAGTTTTACATAAGGCAGTGCTTCATGTCTGTGAAGTATAGATGCTCATGAATGTTCTGACATTAGGTGATTTATAAGAGCAAATAAACAAGCAACTGCAATCTGAATCTGCATAGACATTAAGTTTTTTGATGGTATGATTAGATTTGATTTTGAGTAATTTATCTGACCACCCCCTTATTTTATTGTGTTACAAGTATTTTTAGAGGCTTTTTTATTATTATTTGTATTTATTTTTTTAACAACACAGAGTTGTCTGTAATGTCACAGGTGAACATTCAAACCTCTATCCACCTTATCCCTGACTAGCCTCACTGTGTTTCGAATTATGGGTTGCACTTCCGGTTTGGGGAACTTCATTTAAAAAGACTGTGAAACAAATCGTTTCAAATTATAAGGTTGCTCCTGAGCACAAATAAAGCTTATCCGTCAGTTTGGACTGAAATGAGCTGTCAATTTTTCTTTTATGTTTTATTTTCAGACATCATAGAGAATAACGTAACGCTTGGTATTTTAATGTAACATGTTATAACAGAAATATCTATGGCAAGAGCTCTTTTCAGTCGCTGCTTTCTATCCTCGTGATTATTTTCTTTTGTCCCTTTGCATACCCCTGTAATAGTATGAAAAAGGACAACATATACTGCACATTTGTGGTCTGTTCTCCCGATATAATTTACGATATATCCCATTAATAATTCACTGGAATGCACGAAGAATCTCTCGCGTTTTTTCTCCTCAAAGCCTCTTTACGTCTCTTTCCAGGTTTGTTTTCACAGGTAAATACAATTTATTATCTGTAAAAATGATGGAAATCACTTTGAAATATTATCACGCAATGCTGAAGTTCATGAACATTTTTATTAACGCAACATATATTACATAATACAGATATATATCTCTATAGTTATATATAACCCGTCTGTTATCGCCATGTGGAAAGAATCGCACTTTTTCATGGCCTGTTGAAAGTACCTTGTTGATGCTTTTTACACTTTTAAATGTCCTCCTTTAATGTTCGTTGGTTGAAGGGTGAGTAGAATAATGTCATCTCATTGTACCCAGTTTAAAAATAAAACGTATTTTTGCATTCATAGAGCGAGCTTTTCACTGACTGTTTACAGCTTAACGGAAGTTACACCCATAATTCGGCGCAAAGCGTCATGGGGCGAAGTGGTAGGAATAAGGTGGATATGAAATATTTCAACCAGGAAAACAACATGGAGTGGCTTAAACTTAACATTTATTTCACATGAAAGTTACTTCTGTAATAATGATGTAAGAAATGCTGTTCACAGCCAACTTGATGGACCTAAATGAAGGAGCAAAATGGCAGTTTAAAGAGAACTTTGTGCTTGATGACTGACAATCTTGCGTGGCTGCCAGCGATCGCGTCAAGGTTCAGACA